>PVJN01003633.1:0-99297 GCA_004026805.1 Lasiurus borealis
ATTTGAAGAGAATGAGACAGTTAATGATTACAGAGGAAGACCCAGAATCCTGCCTCTGCTGGTAGCCTTTAAAGACAGATGCTCTCCAATTTCAACCTCATGGTGGACAGCCAGATAGTTGGATCGCATGAAGTACTTGTCACATGACATTTAAGAGAATTTCCTAGGGTGGAAGTACAATTATGATGCTTTTTTTTTTCTTTTCATAGCATGCGTAGAGCTCAGCAGAGTACTGAGCCTAGAGGCAAGGCTGATGGTTGCAGAGAATGACCACCTTGTTGTCCAAAGCTCTCCCTGAGCTTGGGAGGCAGACTCAGCTCTGTATGTTTTTACGTATTTCAGTTTGATCCACACAAGACTTAAAGGCACCAGATATTAAAGAAATGATCCGGGTCATCTGATGGTTTGCTTGTGTTGCCATTTTCGTTGATCTCCATTCCAATAAAGAGGAGGGAAGAATAAAAGTCTCTTGTGAATTAATAACTGCAGCTCATGTAAGCTCATTCAATTTGTTTAGGCTTTTTGCCTCATGGTAAACAGCAACGAGGTACAAAGAGTATCGCAGTGATAAGAGAGCCAACATTTGAGAGCAAGGCCATTCAGCACTATCTGGTGCTTACTATCTGAGGTTCAAACGGTTTTGCGTGACTGAGGAAAGGGGCAAGGACGTGGGTGAGGGCTGGAAAGAATCTCAAGGCAGACCTTGCTGTTGCAACACTGCCATTTAGTCGAATGCAGTGAGATAACAAGTTATTTTCCCTTGAAGATTTCATATGACCGGGATGATTCATCTTATCAAGGTTGGTGTCTTTTTAGGAATTCTGGGTATTTTCAGTCACCTGGGAATGCAACCTGTATTTCAAAAGCATTCTTTCCAGGGGAAAATGGGTGCCGAGTTCTAAATACAAGGAGAGTTGTGGGACTCAGTTTTGTTGTCATGTTGTGAACTGTGTGCTTGTGTGTGGGGGGTGGAGACCGTGCAGGGCATGCTGGGAAATGGGGACCTGAATGCTCGCTTGGTGTTTGTCAAGGTTGAGAATTTTCTTATTCTACTGAGCAGTGGAATAATTTGATTACACAGAGACCCCTGGAGACGGCAAGATGGCTCCTCAGTAATTATAATGACAATGGAATTGCAACCCTTTAGCTAGTGCTGTGTAAATTGTTTTGTGTGCATTCATGTTCCAAACCTTATGGTAACCCCCAAAGGCATGGATTATGCTCTGTACTGCACAGATGGGAAGCTCCAGGTCAGGGACATTAACATACTTGGCTCACCGTTGCACACCGAGTAACGTGATTTGACTCCCCCGGCCTAGGTCTTAAGCATCACGAGAAGCAGCAAACCTGCGCAACCAGGTGTGGCTTAGGGAGAGCGCTGGCATTTAAAATGCACAGCTTCGCCGAGACCGGTTTGGCTCAGTGGATAGAGCATCGGCCTGCGGACTGAAAGGTCCCAGGTTCGATTCTAGTCGGGGGCATCTACCTTGCTTGCGGGCACATCTCCAGTAGGGGGTGTGCAGGAGGCGGCTGATCGATGTCTCTCTCTGATTTGATGTTTCTGACTTTCTATCCCCTCTCCCTTCCTCTCTGTGAAAAATCAATAAAATATATTTAAAAAATAAAATAAAATAAATAAAATGCACAGCTTCGCTCCCTTCCATCACCACCACCAAAATCCAAGCAGAAAGCTGAAAGGCTTCGTCACTGAGCTGCTCATAAACAAGGACAAATGTAAATCCACCTACAGAGCCCCCTTCCAGCGTGTCCCATTGGATGATCACAATAACCCGGCAGCGGCCATGCCCTTGTCTCCTCTGCCTACGACCAGAAAGCAGTGGTCCAGGTACCAAGTCCCTCCCTAAGGGCAGGGGCTGCACCTTTTAGATTTTTCCAGAACCCTTGCAAGTGGACAGATTCTGACCCACGCTCCCTCCTCCTAAGGGTCAGTGTGCTATCAGGTGGTTCTAAGACGGGGCTAAACGTAATGTCTTCGGTCTGGAGGGTCTTTGAAGGGAACCTTCCTTCATTGTCCTCAGTGTCCTGTCAGCATGACCCCTTCGGGCCACCTTGTAAGTCCCCAGTCAGCAGCCACGATGCCTTCCACAGCCTCTGGCCTCGCCCCACCTGCCACCTCATCTCCCTCCCAATTCCAAGCCCCCAGGAGACACCCAACCACCAACCTGAACTTGGGGTCCTCCAGGGCTCACAGGAGTGGCGTCTAGAGGCAGCCCCTGGAGGCCTGGGTCACGGCGGGATGTGGCAGGAAACAGCAAGTCACCGCCAAGGGCCCCGGCCAGTGCGGAGGAGGTTCAAGGCCAAAAGTTAATCTGTTAATGGGAACGATATTCCGCTGTGAAAGTCAATGAGCAACCAGGCCAGAGCAAGGCTGGTTTGGAAAGGAACGTTTTGTGCTTTGCAAAGGTACCTCAGATGTCATCGAAGTTCGTTACACGAGGAAACTTCAAAATAGAAGAGTTACTTATTTGCTTCTAGACCTGTTTTTCCCTGGTTGGTCCAAGATTATTAGAAGGAGAGAGTGGGCGATTTCAACCGGAGAATTAAAAAGCCCCCGTGATGTCCAGGGAAGCTTGTCTGGGGAGGAGGGGATGGGAGGATGAGGGGCAGTCACCTCCTGGGACCCCCGGGCTGACAGCCGAGGGACCGTCAGGAGGGTCCGAGGGGCGTGCTGTAGAGGGCTCTCCTGGCCTGACAGAGGTGAATTTTAAATTCGTGTTTTAGATAACTACCCCGAAGTGAAGTTGCTGGGCGATACGGCAGTTCTATTTTTAGTTTTTTGAGGTACAGTGGTGCCTCGAGATACGAGTGCCCTAACATATGAGATTTTTGAGATACGAGCCATGGAGCGAGCGATTTTTGCTTTGAAATACGAGCAACATTTGAGATAGGAGTCATCACGAGGATCGGCCGGCTGCACACAACCCACCAGTTTACCGAGACTCGAGCATCTCATAGTTTCCCAGCCTCAAGGTTACGGAACGAATTAAACTCGTATCTCGAGGTACCACTGTATCCCCATTCTGCTTTCACAGAGGCTGCACCCTCTGCATTCCCACCAACAGTGCACCAGGGCTCCCTTTTCTCCACGTCCTCACTCACAGTTGACTTAATGATGATAGCCATTCTGACAGGTGTGAGCTGAGATCTCACTGTGGTTTTAATTAGCTTTTCTCTGATGATTATTGAGGTTGACCATCTTTTTCATATGTCTGTTGGCCATATGTATGTTCTCTCTGGAAAAGTGTCTATGCAGGTCTTCTAATTTTTTTTTTTATTAGGATTGTGATTGTGTGTGTGTGTGTGTGTTTTGGTGTTAAGTTGTAAGAATTCCTTACATAGTGTGGATATTAACTCCTTATGAGATGTATTATGGGTGAATATCTTCTCTCATTCAGTAGGTTGTCTTTTTATTTTGTTGATGGTTTCCAGTATTGTACAAAAACTTCAGCTTCATGTAGTTCAATTTGTTCTTTTTTTTCCCTTGGGGAGACATATCCAAAAAATATTGCTAATTGCCTATGTTTTCTTCTAGGAGTTTTACAGTTTCAGGTTCTCCATTTAGTCTGTAATCCATTTTGAATATATTCTTGTATTAGAGGCCTGGTGCATGAAATTTGTGCACTAGGGGGCGGGATGGTCCCTCAGCCTAGCCTCCATCCACTCCAATCTGGGACCCCTCAGGGGATGTCCAACTGCCAGTTTAGGCCTGATTCCTGGTTGCCCCCAACTGCCCTCCCCTGCTGGCCATCTTGTGATGATGTGGGGGCAGCCATCTTGTGGTGGCCATCTTGTGACTATGTGGGGGCAGCCATCTCTGACATGAGGGCATGAGGTCAATTTTCATATAACCTCTTTATTATATAGGATATAATAGAAACTAGAAAGTGGTCTAGTTTCATTGTTTGGCATGTGACTATCCAGTTTTCCCAAGAGCATGTATTGAATAGAAGTCTGTATCCCATTGTATATTCTTGCCCTCTGTGTTATAGGTTAATTGACCACAGACATGGATTTATCTCTGGGCTCTCTATTCTATTCTGTTGATCTATGTGTCTGTTTTTTTTATGCCAGGACCATGCTGTTTGGCTGTTATCACCTTGTAGCATCCTTTGATATCAGGTAGCAAGATACCTCCAACTTGGTTCTTCTTTCTCGAGATGGATTTGGCTATTTGGGGTCTTTAGGAACCACTAATATTTTTGAATGGAAAAATGACTTGAAAACGAGGCAGAAGACTGAGAAAAGCAAAAATAAGGCTGCACGTGCAAAAAGTGCTCCCCAAGAACGACCCTGTGGGATTCACCGAAGGTCACACCAGTTAATGCCTGATGTGACCAGGTCCTTCCCTCCGTGCGTCAGTCCCAGCTCTTGCCACACCTCTTCAGGATTGCAACAGCAACCAGCATTTTTTAAATGCTTACATTAGGCCTGGCACATTGCATGCATAATTTCACCCGATCTTCACAACACGCATGCGGGTAGACATTATTTCCCTCAGTTTTCAAAAGAGAACATGAAATTAATGAACTTGCCCAAGATTTTTGTCAGAAATGAGCAGAGCGAGGATTAGACCCAAGCCCAGTGGTTCTCAACCTTCCTAAGGCTGCAACCCTTGCATACAGTTCCTCATGTGGTGGTGACCCCCAACCATGACATTTTGCTACTGTTATGCATCGTGATGTAAATACCTGCATTTTCCGATGGTCTTAGGTGACCCCTGTGAAAAGGTTGTTTGACCCCCAAAGGGGTCGTGACCCACAGGTTGAGAACCACTGCTCTAGCCTGTGCCCACCATCAGTGGCAACTGAAGGCTACTCCAAGGACATGGCATGGAGAATGCCCGTGTTTTAGAACTTGTACTTGGAAAGATGAACAACTCTGGGCTGATGTGTTATTTACCTCGCCTTCTTCCATCTTTGCGTGGAGGGTGACTGCTTTTTGCTGTTTTGCCACTAGATGACAGCATTCCCTCAGACATGCTTTCAAACCGCCACACTCTGGGCCTGGGGAATCCCTCTCCCATGGCAATTTCCACCCTCCACAGTGAGCCTCTAGGGTCCGCTCTCAGGTCACCTGGCTGTTGGCTGTGACCCGATGCCGACTTCCCACAGCCACTGTCCACACCTGGGCCCCTCCCTCCCTCCCAGGAGACACTGCGGTGCGGCACGAAGAACACAGACACGGGAATATTAACGCCGGAGCTCAAACCTGCAGCCCTTACTGACTCGCACAATTTCTCTGCCTCAATTTTCTAACATCTCCTGCACGTTAATGAGCAGCAAAAGAGTCAATCTTAATAAGGCGCTGGTGGCAGAACCGAGGGAGTTCTCGTACTAGATTCTCAAGTTTACACTAATTCCCATCCTGGGGACTTTAAAAAAAAAATTATTGATTTTTTTATAGAGAGGAAGGGAGAAGGATAGAGAGCTAGAAACATCGATAAGAGAGAGACATCGATCAGCTGCCTCCTGCACGCCCCGCACTGGGGATGTGCCTACAACCAAGGTACACGCCCCTGACCGGAATCGAACCTGGGACCTTTCAGTCTGCAGGCCGATGCTCTATCCACTGAGCCAACCCGGTCTCGGCCTGGGGACCTTTTGAATCTGACCCCTGCACTGAGCGAGGGAACATCCTGTCTTCCACGGTGACACACTTGAATGCCAGCCTTCCCTGCTTTCAGCCCACGTGAGTGACTCTCAATGAGGCACAGCGAGCACAGGCAGATGGGGGTCTTGCAGCATCAGAATGGGTTCACGACGGGCCCGACCTCAGAGCTGATACGGGGCTCCATGGGGCAGCCCCTGCAAGCTTGGTAGGCGCTGCAGGATGGGGCTGTAAGGAGATGCCGGTTTTGTTCAGGGGGGCCCGGGGTGCCCGTTGACCAATGGGCGTGCTTCATTGGGTGAAGAGATATGACAGGTTAATCCATGACCCTGCTTTGGAGAGAGCAGAGGTGGCTCCACAAGCAGAAAGGAATGGCCCAGCCCTCCACGATGGAGGACACTAGACCCTCGTGGTCCCTGCCCTGCCGCCTGGTCACCCGTCTCGCTTGCGCTAATTCGGATGAGCTTTGGACTCTGAGGTGCGGGCTAACGCCCATCAGGCTACACACCTCCCTGACCCTTTGCAGCAGGTTAATATTAACTGTGCGTTGGTGAAATTGGAAGCCGAACCAGCTGTGGATGGGCTAGGTCAAACCAAGGGGCGGTTTGCCTCTTTCTGCAGCCGCTGAGCTCCTGACAGGCTAGGACAGCGGTTCTCAACCTGTGGGTCGAGACCCCTTTGGGGGTCGAACGACCCTTTCACAGGGGTCGCCTAAGACCATCAGAAAACACCTATTTCCCATGGTCTTAGGAACCAACACACCGCTCCTCGGCGTAGCAAAGTGTAGCAATGTAGTTTACTGTTGTCATAGGAAGACTGTTACCCATGCTACAAAACGATTCAAGACAAAAATTTCATTTATTTGTAATTAGAAATAAATATTTCACAATATATAATTACATATTGTTTTGTGATTAATCACTATGCTTTAATTATGTTCAATTTGTAACAACAAAAATACATCCTGCCTATCAGATATTTACATTACAGTTCATAACAGTAGCAAAATGACAGTGATGAAGTAGCAACGGAAATCATTTTGTGGTTGGGGGTCACCGCCACATGAGGAGCTGTCTTAAAGGGTCGCGGCCTTAGGAAGGTTGAGAACCACTGGGCTAGGAGCTCAAAGTTGGGGGTGAGCCCCAGGTGGGGCAACAGTCACAGGGAGGGAGGGATGGGAGTCGCCCGAAGAAGAAAATGTCCTTGTTTTTCCTTCCAGTCAGTCCCTCTGCTCCAAGCTGTGCTCACTATTCTGATGCCATCACCATGGAGTAGCGTTGCTGGTTCTAGAACTTTACATTATTAGGATCAATCGAGGGATTATTTGGGTATGCACATCCTCTTTTCACAAAATGCGTTTGAGATTCATGTGTATCGTTGCTTGCTTGAAGTACTTTTTTTATTGCTTAGTATTATGGTATGAATATAACCCATCTGTGGATCCGCTCCCCTGTTGGCTGGCATTATTAGGCTTGTTTCCGGTTTGGGGAGTGATTATGAATAGAACGGCTAAGAACATTCTTCCTGTGAACGTGTTTTCATTTCCCTGGGGAGGTGCCCCGAGGCAGTGTCCCGTTTTTTCCTCCATCACCATCTATCCCCCCAAATACCCTCTTCCATCTTTCCTCCTCCCCCGCACACCATTGTCCGTGTCCGTGGCAGAGAAGAAAGACTTCTCCAAAGTAGCATTGGAGAAAAAACCCTCCAAAATGGTTGTGCCACTTTGTTTATTTACTTATTTATTTTTTAAAATTTAAATTGGTTTTTAGAGAGAAAAAGGACAGAAATAAAGAGGGGGGCAAGGGATACACACACACACACACACACACACACACACACACGTGTGTGTGTGTGTGTGTGTATATATATATATATATTCATATATATACATATATATGTGTGTGTGTGTGTGTGTGTGTGTGTGTGTGTGTGTATGTATATATGTAGAGAGAGAGAGAGAAAGAGAGAAAGATAGATATTGATTGATTGATTGATTGATTGTTCCACTTATTTATGCATTCATGGGTTGACTCTTGTATGTGCCCTGCCTGGAGATCGAACCTACGAGCTTGGCATATGGGCATGATGCTCTGACAAACTGAGCCACCTAGCCAGGGCGTGGTTGAACCATGTTTAACTCCCACCCCCAGAGTCCAAAAGTTTCAGTTATTTTTCACTTTACTTAACGTTTCCGTCTCTTAGCTCATGGTCACCACTGAGGACAGTTCTAAGAACCAAATGTTGGTTCTTACAAACAGATTTCTGAGGGTTCTGTCCTCAGGACATGCTTCCTTTTTGAATATCCTCCATAGGAAAGGGGTTTGCACGCCTTGGCACCTGAGATCCAGCATGGAAAACCAGGAAGATGTCAAGGGGCTGTGAGGGAGGAAGACGGTACCGCTCGGCACACCACGCAGGCCCAGACCCAACAACCAACTGGATGACAGGCGTTCGAGCCACATCACCCTCACATCCACGAGTGGCTGGGTACCACGTCACTGTCCCACCCCTGAGTAATCAGAGCATGTATGTGCAGTCTGTTAGCTAATGGTTCCCACACTGAGCACAGATCTTAACTAAATTCCCCAAGTGACATTTAAGTCTCTGTTCTCCACCGTGAAACAGCTGAGGAGTCACCATGCTCAGATCCTGCCAGGAGAGCTCAGTTTCATGTGTTTAAAGATTGCAGCCGAATTCTGAGATCCCTCCAATGAGATCTGAAGTAAATACCGTAAGCTGTGATGTAAATGCTGTAGAGCAGCGGTTCTCAACCTTCCTAAGGCCGCGACCCTTGAATACAGTTCTTCATGTGGCGGTGACCCCCAACCACAAAATTATTTTCGTTGCTACTTCATAACTGTCATTTTGTTACTGTTATGAATCATAATGTGAATATCTGATATGTAGGATGTCTTAGGTGACCCCAAAGGGGTCGCGACCCACAGGTTGAGAACTGCTGCTGTAGAAGACGTGGACTCTGTGGGCAAGATCACGACACCGCACGCCAGCTGCACAGAACTTAAGCCAGTGACATCACTTCCATTCGGGCCACTCAGAACCAGAGTGGGAATAATAATTCCCGTTCCTCTCCACCTACCTGCTGGGCAGGAGTGATGCCAACGAGACGCAGCGGCATGGAATGGTGGCTCCCTGCATCCAACCAGGAGCTCGATGGTGTGACTTATCGACCTCAACTCGGAGTTTCCATCCCTGTGAAGTGGAGATAATAGATGAATAATACCTTACAACAGCGGTTCTCAACCTCTGGGTCGCGACCCCTTTGGGGTCCATCGACCCCACCACAGGGGTCGCCTAAGACCATCAGAAAACACAGATATTTACATTACGATTCACAGCAGTAGCAAAATTACTGTGAGGAAGTAGCAAAGAAAATAATTTTATGGTTGGGGGTCACCACCACATGAGGAATTGTATTAAAGGGTCCCGGCATTAGGAAGGTTGAGAACCACTGCCTTACAAGGTAGTGATGAGAATTAGGTGACAGATGTCAGCGTCTGTCACAGTGGGTGCTCGGAAATGGGGCCTGAAGACCAAGCAGGCGACTCGGAATGATTCAAGTGCATGTAGGTAGCATCAGCTGCGTGACATTTTCCCCACAAGTGGCAGTTCGCGCAGCGGACGGCCCACCTTTGTTCAATCAGGCGGCATGTCCTGCTGATGGAAGCTCACCCTGAGATGTGTAACCCCGGTCCTCCAGTCATCGGGATTCACCCCTCTTCCACATCAGTAGCAAATGAACTGTCTCTGGCCCCCTCTTAGGTGCCGTGGGAAATTCTCGTCCCTCGCCTCTCCATTCCCACGGGTCCTCAGAGGACCAGCATTGCCGTTGGTGCTTCCTGGGTTCCTGCTTCTGCTCAATTCTTTTTTTTTTTTTTAATATATTTTATTGATTTTTTACAGAGAGGAAGAGAGAGAGATAGAAAGTCAGAAACATGGATGAGAGAGAGACATCGATCAGCCGCCTCCTGCACGCCCCACACTGGAGATGTGCCCGCAAGCAGAGTACATGCCCCCAGCCAGAATCGAACCTGGGACCTTTCAGTCCGCAAGCCGACGCTCTGTCCACTGAGCCAAACCGGTCTCGGCTCTGCTAAATTCTTGACCTCCACAGTGTCTGGCCTCCTGCAGTTTTCCTTCTTTCCTTCTTCATTGACCAAAATGTAGACCACATCCCTTTTTCTCTTCCATCAAGGTTAGTTCCTCTGATCCCTTATCGCGGTGGTCTGCAAACCTCGGCTCATGAGCCACACGTGGCTCTTTGGCCCCTTGAGTGTGGCTCTTCCACAAAACACCACGTGCAGGTATGCCACATACAGTGCGACTGAAACGTCGTGGGCCAAGTGCAGAAGTCGGTTTTCGGCTCTCAAAAGAAATTTCAGTCGTTGTCCTGTTGATATTTGGCTCTGTGGACTAATGAGTTTGCCCACCACTGCCTTATCACATCCAAACAATCAGTTTGTTCTGTTCTCTTTTTTACCCGAATACAAGGCTTTATGCTCATGTCCAACTGTATTTCTGCTCCTTTATTTTCCCGATTTTCTTGTATAGAGTGGCTTCTGATATTCTTATTCTAAATTTACACTTAATTAGTTTATGTGAGTGCAAGCTGTGACCAATTATTTGCTCTAGCCTGTATGTGTGTGTATACATATAAAACACATTTAAAAAATGTACATGACAATGTTTTCACCTTCATATTACAGCCAAGGCATTATATTGATTTTTATATTAATGGTCAGAGATGGGTCATATTACCTATGAATTTTATCTTAGGAGGATAAAGGGGACACTCGATAAAAATTATAAAGAGAGCCGAGACCGGTTTGGCTCAGTGGATAGAGCATCAGCCTGTGGAATGAAAGGTCCCAGGTTCGATTCCGGTCGGGGGCATGTACCCCTTGCTTTAGGGCACATCTCCAGTGTGGGGTGTGCAGGAAGCGGCTGATCGATGTCTCTCTCTCATCGATGTTTCTGACTTTCTATCCCTCTCCCTTCCTCTCTGTAAAAAAATCAATAAAATATATTTAAAAAAATTATAAAAAGAGGGCGCTGGGCCTGATGGGAAACCGGTGCTGTGGGTGCTGAGGGGGGAATCGGGGCAGCCTCTCTCCATCCCCCCTGGCTTCTGTTTTTGCCGCCACTGCTCTGGCCAGAGCAGGGGTGGGATCCGAACCCTGTGGTCCACAGCGAGCTCAGTGCTTCGGGTGGGACCCTCCAGTGGTGAGAACAAAATCTTTGCACTCTGGCCGCTTCGCCCTCTCTCCACTAGGTGGCAGCAGCCGCCCGGGAGACCGCGTGGTGTGCTGCGCTTCTCCGGGCTTTTCTGCTCCAGCTCCCAGCATCCCGCTGCAGACAATGTATGCGGCCGCTGCTCGCCTCCTTATTGCTTGGTTCCCTACCTGTCTGCTTTTGGACCAACACCAGGGTACCTATCCGGTGAGATCCAGATCACTGCCAGGAGAGGCATCCCAGCTCCACGCACCCCCACTCCCCACGCACACACTAATCTGCCGGAGCCTGAGCACAAATGTCTACCTTTCACTAAACATGTCATCACGGCCTTCACTCAGACCGGAGAGCACCTGCGCAGAGCCAGGGCCTGGAGCTCTGCCACGGGAAACAGCGAGCCCCCGGTTCCTTCCAACTTCTGGAAAACTGTCCTCAACCTCACGTGCCTCATATGTTTGCAGGAAGCGATTTCTAGCTTCGTGCATCCCCGCCAGGTAGCGATCCCGGGGGGATCCTGGATGGCCAGGGAACTGGACCCACCAGGGTGGCGGCGCTGAGGGGTGAAGGGGCCTGGTGGACAGGCGGATTCTCGGCTGGGTCTGCTGCTGCTTTGCCTGCACCCGCCAGGGAAAACACCCCGGTGGGTGCGATGCTCTCCCCCCAACTCCTGAGGTTCCTCTGCATCTGGTACCAGAGAGAAAGGAGTCCATGTATCCAGCTCTCTGGCTCTCTAGGCTGGTAGCGCCTTGCTTCCTTATTTTCCATCTCTAACAGCGGTTCTCAACCTTCCTAAGGCCACGACCCTTTAAGACAGCTCCTCATGGGGTGGTGACCCCCAACCATAAAATGATTTCCGTTGCTGCTTCATAACTGTCATTTTGCTACTGTGATGAACTGTAATGTAAATATCTGATACGCAGGATGTATTTTCGTTGTTACAAATTGAACATCATTAAAGCATAGTGATTCATGACAAAAACAATATGTAATCATATATTGTGAAATATTTATTTCTAATTACAAATAAATGAAATCTTGTCTTGAATCGTGGTGTAGCATGAGTAGCAGTCTTCATATGACAATAGTAAACTACATTGCTACACTTTGCTACACCGAGGAGCGGTGTGTTGGTTCCTAAGACCATGGGAAATAGGTGTTTTCCAACAGTCTTAGGCGACTCTTGTGAAAGGGTCATTCAGCCCCAAAGGGGTCGAGACCCACAGGTTGAGAACCGCTGCTCTATAACTTCTGGAGGGCTCATGGACATAGGCTGTCACTCACAAAAAGCCCATCTTCACTGGAACCAAAATGAATGGGTAGGTATTTCCATCTCTGAGTTTTGAGCCATGGTGTTTTATTTTCCTGGATGCCACCTGCCTGTCCTGGGGCCTGCGAGGTAGGTAGTGAGGCTGGTGGCAGGTGGTCGGACCCGAGGGTTCATGTGCAGAGCCCGGCAAGTCGGTGGCCCCTGGAACCCCAGCCTCAGGAGGCTGAGCACACATGCACCTCACCTCCAGTCTGCACTATGCGACGGGCTGGCCTTGCTTCCATGTCTATGTTCTCCTTTCTCCCGGCCCCTGGTCCACAACACCTTGCTCAGGTAAGTCCGTCTGTCCCAGGTGACCTCTTGCACACGCCTTCTGGCGCGTTTGTAAAATCTTTCCTTCTTTTTGGCGTTGCTTCCGGTCTGTGCTCTCTCCTCCTCTGAATCTGGGTCTGCTTGCTCCATGAGGTCTTGGCTGCAGGCAGCGGTGAGGTGGAGGAAGGCTTCCTAGGAATTCCCAGCCTCGCTGATTCGCTAAAACAGGCCCTGCATTGACAAAGATCCGTTGACTTCCCAGGTCTCTTGATATCACAATCCTAGCTTGAGGTCCCCCCCTCCTCTGCCCTCGGACAGAATGTCAGCAGAAACCCCTGAGCAGCACTGGCCCGGCGGAACAGGGCCTACCTGGCCTGCTGCTCTTCCGGAGCCTTCAGCCAGAAGCACAAACGAGCATTTGGTGCTCACAAACGATCTGCTTCACCAAGAGCCTTCACAAATGCAGGCCTCAACGCCTCAGATCGTAACCAAGTGTCGGGGCCTGAGGCTCTGCTCCTAAAAATTCCAGAGAGACTTAGACCATGTGGGAGGGTTACCGCCATGGTCAACAGCCAACAGAATCCTCTCCCTGCTCCCTCCTAGCCTTGGCAAGTTACCCAGCTTCTTAGAGTCTCGATGTCTGCATCTTCAATAAACTGTTTGTGTCTTAGAAGGACTCGTAGGAGGACTGCAGAGGAGAAAGTGTGCAGAGACTCTCATAGGGCATCTGGTAGATGAAAGGTGTTCACTGGTGCTTGCCTGTTGGATATCACACTGCATGCGGTCCTAAGCAGGATGGTGCCTCATGCTCCCAACCTCTCCTCCTCGTAAATGTTCTCTCCCCTCTTTGCATCAATGCCCGTCTAAGCGCGGTTCTGTTGCCTCATTACTGTCCTAGAACGGATGAAGCCATTCAGGCTAAGCTGAAATTCAATAAGCATCACCATCCCATTATTTTCTCAGACACGGTGGGCTGCACCCAAGTTCAACCTGCACCCCTTCTCCCATTTCTTTCTTGGTAGTAGAGCCCTGTTTTTTTTTTTTTCAGCTGTCCATTCTCTTCCACACAGCCACGTGTTCATGCCCACCTCGGACACTGACGGAAAGAGCCCCCTAGTTTTGAAAGCTGGTGCTGCCAAAGAAGCAAGACTCACACACGTGCAGGTGAGAGCTTGGGCTCTAGAGCCAGGCTGGCTGCCTCTGAATCCTCCCTCTCTCTCTTCCTGGATGGACGGTCTTGGTCAGATTACTGGGCCCCTCTGTGCTTCGATCTCCTCATCTGCAGGATGGCTAGAATAAGAGCAGTTACCTTCACGGGTTCTAAAGATGAACTGAATGAAAAAATGTGGGTATGAGCTATGAGTGGCTGGCACTAAGTTGAAGAAAAATGAACAGTAGCTACCATTCTAGAAAACGAAAAAGCCTCTAGGCCTGAGGGAGGCAATAACTCTACCATCCAAGTGACCAGATCAGTGAGAACCTTTTAAACACGGAAATTTGCCCTTTTCTTTACAGAGATTTTTCCAAAAGAGATGTCTATAACCATTGTTTTCCTTCCACTTGGCTGTTCACACTAACCATGCTCCATCTGGCCACAGTGCTGGAGAAGTGGCTTGGAATTGCGTGGATCCGAGAGGAAAGAGTCAAACTAAACTGAGGACAGTGAGATCAGCATCGCAAGGGGGCGTGCTTAATCTCCCCTCCGCATCCCTTTCCGCTCCCCCTTTTTCTGTTGCACATCTGTGCTGTTCTGTCATCTATATATTCCTTCTAGATGCGCGGTGAGCTCATCTCCGAATCCCTACGGCACCCACATCACTTCCTGGAGCAGAACAGTGTCTGCTGCGTAAATGATGGAGGACTTCTCCTTAAGGAGCCATTACTGCCCCCAGGAGCCAGTCTGCAGGGTTTATTTTGGTGGAAATGGCCAGAGATGCTCAGCTAACATGACCGAAGCACGTCCATTTTCTTTCCAGAAGGCGTAAGGCTGAAGAGGGAAGGAGACTCGAGAAGGCAGACATCTGGGTTTTCTTCCCGACTGTCTCTGGTTCCACATTCTGGAGAATAAACCCCCCAGTTGCCTGCCTTTATTTTTGTTTATCATAGAAAAAAAAAACAAGACTAAGCTTAAGATGGGTCAGGACCCCACATACCAAATAAACAGGGAATCAGAACTAGAATGCTTGGTATTTGGGGGTGGGGTGGGGTGGGGAGAGAGACCGAGAGATACTATGCTTACCTTTTTTTCTTTTTTCTTAATTATGAAAATCACAGCTTCTGTCTTCTTCCCAATAGCGATTTATGAGATTACCCAAGTGGTTGGTTGCTGGAGCTCTGCGGAGAGAAAAATTAACTTTATAAACGGATACAGTGTCCACAGGGCCATATGGAAATGAACGTAAGGACCACCACACGGCGGCGGGCCGCAAAGCCAGAGCCCTGATGAATGAATGGAACCACATGATAAGGTTCTCCAGAGAGCGGGGCAAAAGGAACCGATTGTCTTCCTGAAATATACCAGCAAGAATGCGGGCCTTAATTAACGAAGCCCAAGGTTGATTTTTCTTGCTGCCTTTTTCTCTGAGAAGACAAAAATAATAAGAAATGAATGAGGTTGAAAGCAAATGAGAACCATATTGGGAAAGCAAAGCATAGTCAAACTTATGGCTGAGCCCGTTGCAAAGAGCTAAAGTTCTTTAATCATCTCACTGGAGATGGAGCCAAAAAAATGCAATTTGAAACACACACACACACACACACACACACACACACACACACATTTCTACACTATCCCCTCCTCCTTTTTCGATGTAGATGAATCAAGATGGTGGAGACAGGACATGATGAGAACCATTTGTGCTCTCCACCTACTTTATAAAAGGCCTTGGCAATCAGTAATCTTTGCTGCCATGGCGTGGGGAATCCATCTTTCAATTCTTATTCTTTAAACATCCATTGTATGTTTCGCACGGGCCACAAGGAGCCAATAAGCAGCTGGAAGAGGCAATTTGTTGGCACGACGCTAAGATGGCAACCTATTTGAAATCCAGATCCTTCTAATAGATGGTTTTTCTAGGAGAAGGTGAACCAGGGTTTCGGCCTGAAAGAAATGACTACATCTGAAGGTGGGAATAGGATGGGAAATGACAACTTTATTTGAATTAAGACAGACGATTATTAGCTAATGAATTGATGAAAGACTGAGAGATCTCCCTTGCGTTGGGGTTAGCCAGGCCGATGTAATCTGGAGGCAGATTGGTTGGGGGTGGTGTGATCGTAGGATGGTTCCATATCCACTCCACCTCACAGTATCTCAGTTTGTTTAAGGCTTAAAAAATTACTATTATGCCAAGACCGGTTTGGCTCAGTGGATAGGGCATCGGCATGTGGACTGAAAGGTACCAGGTTTGATTCCCGTTGGGAGCATGTACCTTGCTTGCAGCCACATCTCCACTGTGGGGCATGCAGGAGGCGGCTGATCGATGTCTCTCTCTCATCGATGTTTCTGACTTTCTATCTCTCTCCCTTCCTCTCTGTAAAAAATCAATAAAATATATTTTAAAAAATTATTATGATGATTAACACAGAGCTAGAAGACACACCTATCTGGCCTTATGAGAGTGGGCTGGTTGAGATATGAGCTTTTAATTATGCCTCACTTAGATGGATGTGAAATGAATCTGGCCTATTGCAGGAACATTTTTACCCAATGGATGATGCTTCCATTTGTTAAAGGGAGGTCAGTCAGTGCGACTCCTGGCCTTTTCTGGCGAGATCTTGTTCCTCATAGGGGTCTAGCGTTGGTAGGTCTACTTGGCCAACAGCCAGCCACATCCGCCCACCTGGCCTCTGTTAGATACAAAGGGTATTTCTGTCTCCAGCTGCCAATCCTTTGTTTTGTCAATCTGTACAGAACACACATATTCTTCATACACCCCGACAACGTGTAAGTGTCAAAAAATCTGAAGAGAGAGCTAGAAAATGTTAGTTCTAATCCTGGCTCTGTCTTTTTTTTCAGGGTTTGAAGTTGGGGAGATACCTAATCCTTTATTGCTTCAGTTTCCTTGAATGTAAAACTGGTTCATAAAATCATTACCCTCCAATGACATGTGTCACTCTGACTTATGTTGTTGCTATAATAGAGTGTGTGCCAGAGATTTTTTTTTGCAGTCAGAGTAGCTTCCAAGGCTGTGTATAAAGGCAGACGCTGAGGAATCTGTTAGCTACCTAAGAGTTGGCTGATCTGAAAGAAGATATTAAAACCAATGATTTGATATCTCAGAGTGAGGGGCCTAGATTTGGGCACAGTGTGGCCAGGTTTATGCCCGGAGTTCCTCCAGACACGGGCACCCAGGCGCCGGTGTCTGTGCTTTGAGAATGATGGCTGGACGAGGAAATGTGAGCTCAAAATGTGCGTTTTAATTTTCCATGGAGAGCTACAGTGACCTGGGCAAGGCCATCACTACATCAGAAGTTAAGAGTCAGGCCCAGCCAGTGTGGCTCAGTGGTTGAGCATGGACCTTTGAACCAGAAGGTCACAGTGCGATTCCCGGTGAGGGCATATGCCCAGGTTGTGGGCTTGATCCCCAGTGTGGGGTGTGCAGGAGGCATCCAATCAATAACTTCTCATCATTGATGTTTCTCTCTCTCTCTCTCCCCTTCTCCCTTCCTTTCTGAAATCTATAAAAGAAAATTTATTTTTAAAAAGAGTAGTTGTCATTTCATGAAGGGCAATGGTAATTGTGCTGGGTGCTCAGATCTCTCTCTAGAAGGTAATTATAAACTCTGCAACTATATAAGCTCTTGGACAGCCTGAGACTGTGGGTGAGATGCTGTGGGCAGGGATTAAAAAATGAGATCCCTCCAGAACCGGTTTGGCTCAGTGGATAGAGAGTCGGCCTGCGGACTGAAAGGTCTCAGGTTTGATTCTGGTCAAGGGGCATGTGCCTTGATTTCGGGCACATCCCTGGTGGGGGCACGCAGGAGGTGGCTGATCTATGTCTCTCTCATCGATGTTTCTGACTTTCTATCCCTCTCCCTTCCTCTCTGTAAAAAATCAATAAAATATATTTAAAAAAAATGAGATCCTGGATTCCCTGAGGATCTAACCCTCGAGGCTTCATTCAAGCAGGACAATGATTTTCTGTTTCCTGACCCTGGTTCTGATGAAGAATCCTTTCTTCCTACAAGGCCCCAAGCAATGTGGACACCAGGGGTGCTGGCTGGCCGTGTGTTTAGGGAACAGCAGAGATGTGAGAGCGAAGGATAGCTTTCTCCCTGCACTGCCCAGCCTTCCCCAGTAATGGGGTCTTCCGGCATTCCTCCCCCCTGTCCCTAACCTGCCCAATGCCTGGAGTCACAGGCTAATGAGCAAACGCTTGTAGCGAGCACAGGAAAACAGCACACCTCTCAGATCTCTTAAGGGGCCTGCCTCTCCGGAGTTTAACATTCCTGCCTGCTCACCAGGGCAGGAGGCCATCTCAGCCTCCGCTGTCTCTTCCTATGTCTGGTTCTTTTTAAAAAATATATATTTTATTGATTTTTTACAGAGAGGAAGGGAGAGGGATAGAAAGTCAGAAAAATCAATGAGAGAGAGACATCGATCAGCCGCCTCCTGCACGCCCCCTACTGGAGTTGTGCCTGCAATCAAGGTACATGCCCTCAACCGGAATCGAACCTGGGACCTTTCAGTGCGCAGGCCAACACTCTACCCACTGAGCCAAACCGGTTTCGGCTTCTCCAAGATTTCTGACTCAGGAGCCTTGGGTATTTTCAGATGGACCTCTACACCCCTTCTGGGACACGGAAAACTCGGGGTTGTCCTCTGGCTCCATTATGTGATGCCATCATTTCTACCCCACTGCTGGTACCTAACAACGGGTCATGCTTGTGGTCTCTCTGGACTTCACGCAAGCAGCAAGACATGGGCCCTCTTCAATCTCAGATCCCCTGAATTAAAAGGGTGCTCCTGCCGAGACCGGTTTGGCTCAGTGGATAGAGCGTCGGCCTGTGGACTGAGAGGTCCCAGGTTCGATTCCAGTCGGGGGAATGTACCTTGGTTGCGGGCACATCTCCAGTGTGGGGCATGCAGGAGGCGGCTGATCGATGTCTCTCTCTCGTCGATGTTTCTGACTTTCTGTCCCTCTCCCTTCCTCTCTGTAAAAAAATCAATAAAATATATTAAAAAAAAAACAAAAGGGTGCTCCTACCAGACACACCCATATCTAGGATGTGGCCATGGGGAGGTGACAGTTTGGAAGGACACACAGCCTTGAACTCTCTTGCTTCATCGCCAGCGCTCCTCTCTACGCAGCTTGGAGGGCTTCCTTTGCTGGCTCGGCGGTGGAGGAGGAGGCGGATGTAGGTGAGGCAGGAAAGACTGGGTGCTGCCTGCTCACAGCTTCTTGCACATGTTTTCTGTCTTATGTCTGGATAATTCCTTCTGAAGCCAAGGAGCTTGGTATTCTTGCTCCCTGTTCCTGCAGTGTTTGGATTACAGGAGGCTACCGAGGGTACAGATGAATGATGTATGTGGGGTTATGTGTGGGGGATGTGCCGTTACCACTACATGTTACCCCGTGCTCAGTTCGCTATCACTGCCTGTGCTGCTGCTTGGTCTCTGCTCCAGTGGGGAGCACGCCATCCGGCCACCTGGTAACCCTAAAGGGGAGGCGTGGTTTGTTCCCAAAAGGCAGCTGTAGGTTAAGAAGAAGAGCACCGGCGGGACAGGAGGTGACCTGCGCAGAGTCCAGACCCTGGCTCTTCATGGCTAGGTGATCTCCAGTATTTTATCCCTCTGAGCCAAGGTTTTCTTCTTTCAAATTTGGAACAGGGATCAAATAGGACCTTCCTCTCAAAAGCTGCCACAAAAATGGTCACGTACTGTTTCTGAAAGTGGTTTAGTGTCTGCAAAGCCCATTAAAATCTCAACTATCATTTTCTCCAATCCTCTACCCAACGAAATTATCTTACTGCTGAAGGCCACGCAAATAACCTTCAGGATAGTCCGCTATCCTCCCAGACACCCTAAGAAGATCATTCAAGTGATTTTGGATGCCGAAACCAAAGCTGGTGAGGAGGCCAGCACGCGCAGGTAATTTCCAAGGAGAAGAGAGTTTAAAGCGATATCAAACAGGGTTCCAATAACAACAGCGGACCCTTAGAGAAACTCAGCTGTAATCTGATATTTGAAAAAAAACGATATACCTGTTATGGACTTAATTTCATCCTCCCTAAATCCCTGCGCTCAACTCCCTAACCCTCGCTGTAATGGTATTTGGCGAGGAGGCTTTTGGGAAATAACAGGTTTAGATGAAGTCGTGAGGCGGAATGAGGGCCCAGATAAGAAGAGACATCAGAGAGCACGCCTGTCCCCTCCCCACTTCCTGGCCACGCGAGGACACAGTGAGAGGCCAGCCCTCTACAATCCAGGAACTGACCCTGTTGGCACCTTGAGCTGAGATTCCAGACTCGAGAACTGTGGGAAAAGAGACTCCTGTCGTTTAAGGCCTCCCCGTCTACGGTGTTTTATTATAGCTGAATGGGCTAGACCCGTGTAAACGCTACTTCTCCGTTGCTGGCTCCTTCCGACTGCCTGAGGCCAAATCTGTTTAATAGAGCTTTCTGTCTCTCCTACATTGGAAAGGCAAGCAAACATTTATCAACATCTGTAAACATTTTTATCCCATCCACCAGGGAGCTAAAATCCATCAAATGCCACACCTCTAGGCTCTTTTCAGACCCACCTTCAACCAGTCCAGCTATTTCTAGAAAGAATGTGGATAAGCTTCTGCCAATTTTCAGATATGCATCTGGTAAAGGGGTATTTTTTCTTCTCATTCTGCGAGAAACCCAACCAGGTCCTCTCTCATCAGGTCTAATAAATCATTAGCTCTTGGAAAAACAGCGGCGCGGTAATTCTTGGTTTTAAAGGATATCCTAATCAGCCCTATCTGGGTTCTCCAGTGGTTCAGTTGTCATTCTGTGACTTAGTAGCTGCCCTTGACCGGAATCGAGTTTTTGCATAACCTCACCCAATTTTCTCGTCCATAAAGTAGGGAATGTGTCTACCGCACTGGGTCGCTGTGTCAGAGAGAGTGTGGGAAAATATTTAGCACATTGCTCGGTTCCACATACACTCTCACATATGGAAGGGATCATGAACTCGCCCCAAAGAAAATGGTACCCCGGAGAAGTTAAGCGGTTTAGAAGGGAGCCACAGAGGAGGTACGTGTCCCGACCTCAGATGGGGCCGTTGGTGAGAGGGAGCTGGGCTTTCCCAGGCACAGAGGCTCGGAGCCTGCGCAGACACAGCCCTGGGCATGATGGGAGCACAGAGGAGCTCAGGATGCTCAAGGACCAGTGGACTTGGAGTCAGGGAGATAAGCAAGAGCGGGGCTTGCAATCTTGGACCAACTCTCGTAAAAGGTCACTCAAATGGAAGAGGGAGGGGTCCTCCTATCAGGGCTCTGCATGCCAGAGCTTGGGGTTCCTCTCCTGCCCTGTATATGCCCCGGGATCCAATACTGGGTACCCAAACGACTGGGGCATGATCATGCAGACAGGCTCCTGGGAGTGTGTGTGTGTGTGTGAGACACACACACACACACACACACACACACACACACACCATGGTGGTGAGTCCAAACCCAAGGCCTTGAAAACAGAGAGCAGGGAAACTATGGCACAAACACCAACTACTAGAGCAGGAGAAGTAGCCTGGAATGAGGAGAGGAGTGAGAGGGGAGCAGGACTGACCCAAGACTTTGGATAGCATGGCTGCCCTAGGCTTCCCGAAAGGTCAGCAGGAGCAGGGGACGCGCATGTGCAGGGCTGGTTCATATACAGGTCGGGGGCTGACAGTCATTTCTGTAGCCTTCTCATCTTGGTTCCTTTATAAAATGTGTCCTGCACGTTGCAGGGATTGAACCTTTGTGGCCATGAATGGAAAGCCATTCATTCTCCAGGGGTGTGGGGTGTGGGAAGGGATTCGCCTGGGCCTCCACGAAAGATCTGTTTCACCTGAAATCACATGCAGAACAGTCACGGGAGCGGGACACTCATTTCAGCATCCTGGACGCAGTCCAGATCATCGCGATCCAACTTCTCCATTTCATGCGTGCATGTTTCTAACATTGCCCAGAGACGTCATTCCCGGGTTACCTGAGGCAGGAAATCACTTATTCTCGGCTCACCCCCAACTCCTTCTGTAGTTCGGGGTCCCCTAGCAACTATCACCTGACTGCTCTCAGTTACTCCGTCCAGGAAATGGGAATAATAAATCCCCTCGAAAACATGGGGATGGATGAGAGAGGAAACTTCCCAATAATCTGACGGCGAGGTCAGAGAACACTGCGTATTTCATAGATGTTCGCGGGGGTGAAACTGCACACGCGGGAGGGCCATCTTCTTCCCTCTGTAACTGAGAAGAATTACAGAACTCCACCGGGGCAGTTCATTGTTCTTATGCTTGAGAGGGTGTGGCTCGCCATCTTAAAAAGCGGTCCTTCCCGGCTCACATCAAAAGGGGGTAAGTGGAAGCAGTTGGTTTTAGAAGGGGCCTGTAAAACCCTCAATGAAATAGCTCCCTGAACCTTAGTCTTGGTTCTGCTCAAACCTCCACTCTAGGGTCTTGGTCTGCTGTGTAGTTTTGGGGTAACACCCGGCACTAGTACCATCTTGGGGTCCAACAGGCCTTATAAAACTCTCTCACTTGCATACAAGCCTGCTCCTGCTCATCGGGCAGGAAAATCACCCACTGTGTGCTCTCTTAGGTAGTCCAGAGCTCTGCCAAGTTGCAGGCTGCAGATAACCTAGTCTCGGAAAAGCCCAGCTAAGGGCCTGGTGCATTGTGGGTACTCTGTGATATCTGTCAAATGAATGAGCGAATGAATGAAGAATGTGCCTGCTCGATGCAGCTGAAAGTTGGGGCAGCTCTACTTGCTCCCCCTGGACTGCATACTCCGGGGACACTTGGTGGGTGCCCAGAGCTGGAGAGGGACCCTCAGATAGAATACTAACACTTATTTAGCACTTGTACAATGTACTGGCTATGATTGTAATCATTTTAATATTTTATTTATTTTAAATATATTTTATTGATTTTTTACAGAGAGGAAGGAAGAGGGATAGAGAGTTAGAAACATTCACGAGAGAGAAACATCGATCAGCTGCCTCCTGCACACCCCCTACTGGGTACGTGCCCACAACCAAGGTACATGCCCTTGACCGGAATCGAACCTGGGACCTTTTAGTCCACAGGCCGATGCTCTATCCACTGAGCCGAACCGGTTTCGGCTTTAATATATTTTAATTAAAGATTCACAGCAATGCTCTGAGGTCCGTTTCACTTTATAGATGACGTCAATGAGGCCCGAAGGAGATTTGTAACTTGCCTGAGGGCTGGGGTGCTGGGGGAGGTTATGTGAAGCGTCTCCCTCAGGGTCCCACCCTGTTAACCGCTCAGTCACAGGGCACCCTGACCCAGAGCTCCTTCCCTGAGAAGGCGGAGAAGGCGTGACTGTCCCCTCTGATTGGCTGCCCCCGCTCAGCTTCCTGACACCCCAGGCCTGGTCTTTCTGTTTGCTAACGGGGATCCTGTGACGCAGAGCCAGCAGGGGTCTCATTTGATGTCCCCGAGCTCGGTGTGGCAGAGCAGTGTGAGAAAGCAAGCCCTCTGGCCTTTGTCACGCAGCTCGGATCTCCGCAGCGCGGCCCTCTGCACCAGAGATGCCTGCCTGGGACACCTCCCAGCCCCGCCCTCAACAGGCGGCTTGGCCCCAAGGTGGCAATGGCTGCCACACTTGGTGATCTGTGGATGAAATGATAAACACCTGCCGGGAGCGAGGCACTGCAGGATACAAAGCCAGGATGGAAGAAACTTGAAGGACATGTAACCCACCCCTGCGTTTTGCAAATGCAGAAACTGATGCAGGATGCTCAAGGTCCCAGACCACTTGGGAGCAGTGGCGGAAGTGGGGCCCAGTCTCCCGACAAGATGCCGCATGTACTTTTGCTGCTCTGCCATCCTGTGCTGGGCAGGGGCAACGGACCGGACACAGAGCGTCTCCTGACTGCCCTGAGCGCCTTTTTGGCCTGGCCGTCAGCGCATAGAGGCGAGCCCTGCCACGCGGGGTCAGGCACCCAGCCCGGGCGACCCCTCCCGCCCCCAGGCCCGGGTATAAAAATGATCCTCCGTGAGCCATCCATCCTGACCATCCCCCTCCCGCTCCTCGCCCCCCAACTTAATTAATCATGTTTGCATCTGGATCCAGACAAGACAATAGCAGGGATGTGTTTTTGGTTAGGAACTGAAGCTGCATTCGCAAAGGAATGTTGATTAGTTAGTGGTCGGTATCATTTTTCATGCCTTTTTAAGTTACAAAAATTTTAATATCAAAGCATTTCTCCCTGCACCGCACAGATCTATTTCTCATAAGTGCATTCTGCTGGCATAATTTCCCTTTCCTTCCTGCGGGCTCTGTTTATGAGATGATCCATCAGGTTGTCTCAGGGCCTCCATCCAGCCCTTCAGCAACCGGAGGCGACCCAGGTGAGCTGCGAGCTGGAGCCCACAGCCCCTGTCCGCGGGAAGGACAAAGGCGAGTCCGGTCAGGGCTGATCAGGAGATGACGGAGCTGGTCCTGGGCCAGGCGGAGCCCTCATGATCAATGATGCTGCTCTTAAGAAAAGGATGAGCCAAAACTGGTCTGGCTCAGTGGATAGAGCATCGGCCTGCAGACTAAAGGGTCCCGGGTTCGATTCCGGTCAAGGGCATGTACCTGGGTTGCGGGCACATCCCCAGTGGGGGGCGTGCAGGAGGCGGCTGATCGATGTTTCTCTCTCATCGATGTTTCTAACTTTCTATCCCTCTCCCTTCCTCTCTGTAAAAATCAATAAAATATATTAAAAAAAAAAGAAAAAGAAAAAAAAAGGATGAACCCTTCAAGGGAAGGAAATGTTCCAAACCTTCTCTAGACCTATAGATATTTTTAAAAAGTGTTTATGGATTTTTAAAATATATTCTTTATTGACTTCAGAGAAGAAGGGAGAGGGAGAGAGAGAGAAAGAAGCATCAATGATGAGAGAATCATTGATTGGCAGCCTCTCGCACGCCCCCTACTGGGGATCGAGCCCACACCTTTGACTGGAATCCAACCCGGGATCTTTCAAGTCTGTAGCCCAAGGCTCTATCCACTGACCAAAACCAGCTAGGGCTGTTTATTGATTTTTTTTTTTTTTTTTGAGAGAGAGAGAGAAAAAGGGAGAGGGTGAGAAATATCAATGAGAGAGAATCATCCATTGGCTACCTCCTGCACACCCCTTCCTGGGGATGGAGTCTGCAACCTGGGCGTGTGCCCTGACTGGGAATCAGGCCTCTCCGTGCACGTGCTGATGCTCAACCAACTGAGCCACCTTGGCCAGGGTGAGGCCTATAGATCTCGAGGCCCGTCTGAATACCTCACTTCAAGCTTCAGTTCTACAGCAGGAAAATGCCTTCAATGTGGGAGAGTCTCTTTCTGCAGGAAGCACGTCTTAATGCGTACAACATGCCTCGCGCGCAGAACCTGGCAAGCTGCAGATGATAAGTCAGGGCCGTAAGTGATGCTGGAAATCTGCGGCGGGGCCCCGGATCTGCCTGCCCTACCAGCCCTCAAGCTTCCACTTCCCTTTCGGACAAAGGGGATGGAGGGGCCAGGAAAGACAGTGAGGTGCCCCTTCCTGGGGTCCGGTGGCCTTTTCTGCTCAGTTCCAAACCGAGCTTAGGCACTAACGGTCCAGTCGTGACAGGACTGACCAGGCCTGGCCACAGGAACAGTATGTTCTAAGATGCTCCATCACCCATAACACACCCTGCGTGCATCTCAGACACCAGCAGCATCATCACAGGGTCGCTGATCCCTCAGCACCACTGGCTCCAGCGATGGAAGGGGCTGGTTACGGGAAAGGACCACCGCAGGGAAGTCAGGAATTCGGTATGTGTTTGGGGCACACTGGTCCCCAAAGCACCTTGTGTTTGCTATTTGAACAGATCAGACAAATGCCCCAGGTCCTTGCTCTTACTACTGACTTTGGCCAAGAAGGGCGATTGTGGGTTAGGATGTTCGTGAAGCTGGTGACTGACCTAGAGACCGAGAGTACTCCTGGACAACTTACCAGCAAATTCACATTCCCGGAAACCAACCAACCAGTGAAATCCATCATTATTGCTTTGGAAAATACAGTGGTACCTCGAGATACGAGTTTAATTCGTTCCGTAACCTTGAGGCGTGGGAAACTAGGAGACGCTCGAGTCACGGTAAGCTGGTGGGTCGTGTGCAGCCGGCCAATCCGCGAGATTACTCCTATCTCAAATGTTGCTCATATTTCAAAGAAAAAATCGCTCGCTCGACAGCTTGTATCTCAAAAATCTCTTATGTTACGGCACTTGTATCTTGAGGTACCACTGTAAAGAAAGTGCCAATTGTGTGCCAGGTTTTATCCTAGAGGCAGGCTGCATGAGACCCATCTACTCCTAGGCCTTATCATGGAGGTTTGGCCTGATTAGTCTCATTCTTTATCCCTCTCCCCCAGGCCTCTTCCGAAGACATGACCTTGGGGTTGACATTTAGCTATAGATAGACTCAGCTCTCAGAAAAATATTTACCGTGTCCATTTTTGCATTCAGAGGCACAGGTGCAGGGGCCTGCAAACTATAGCCCTGGGGTCCAGTCTGGCCTGTTGCCTATTTTGGTAAACAGTTTTACTGGAACAAAGCCATACTCGTTCATTTACTCTTGCCTATGGCTTATTTTATGCCGTACCACTAGAGTCGAGTAGTTGAGACAGAGACTGCATCGCCTTCAAATCCCCAAATATTTACAACCCGGCGCTTTAAAGAAAAAGGTTGCCCTGTTACAAAAGATTTGCCTTTTCCATGTAGAAACTCAATGGTCAAATAGGAAGTATACTTAGATTTCTTGATTTCTTCTCTTAAGACCCAAACCATCTCATTAAAAAGTTCTTTGTTTTGTCTCTAATATTATTCATCCTTGGGATTTCTGCCCCTGGTGGAAAACGTCTAAAATGTCAAATAGCAAAGTGACACAGTCTTGAACTCTTTGGCTCAGCCCTGGAATTTAGAAACCAGGGAAGACTGCAGTGCAGGCTTCATGGGCCTGACCCGAGTTCAGAACTGTGACCCTCCTCGGGTATTAAGGCAAAGGGCGGACCCGGAAGTACGTTGGTGTTGACTAGATGGCCAACTGTGACACACAAAAACCTGCTAACTTACAGTCATTTATTTTAGAAGGTAAAAGTCTCTCTCTCTCTCTCCCCCCTCTTTAGACCGAGGTCTGCAAAGCACGTACCAACAAAACATTTTGGAGATTGTGATCATCTAAAGTGTCCTGGGGGAGGAAATGAAGCATCATGGAAAGATTATCATCATCTGGGTAAAAACTTAGGTATTTTGTGGAACTTTCCGGACTTTGAGAGGGGGAAGACAGGTGAAGGATGAAGCAGGGTGGGAGATGTTCAGCTTCTTGCACAGGGCACCTCACCCAAGTTGCTGGAAAGTTCCTGTCTTAGACATTCTGCTTACTGTGTGTGGCGGAGGGGGTGAGGGAGAGGGTTAGATGGTGCCTTGGAAAACCAGCTCCTGACTAAGCGCTGGGGCCCTGCTCACACACGGGCTGGCGGAGACCCTCCCAGGCCGCCCTCCCAGAGGCCGGTATCCTCCAATCACAGGTGAAGATGTTTCCATCCAGGCCCTGTCCTTTCCTCCATTCTTGGTGAGATGCTGAGTGAGAGTTTCAGGTAGAGACTTTGCCCCCACAGGGGGAACAGTAGGGGCTGAAATTCGGCCCATGTTCTGATTCTTAAGCCACGTGCCCCAGAAAGGTACGGGGTCCCCCAGAAAAAGTCCCCTTCTCTTGATGCGCACCGGAGGGGCCCTGGGGGCAGTGCTGGCCCCGCTTGTGGTAGATATTAGGGAGGTCAGGTATGGGGACAGACAGCGGATCCCCAAACTTGGGTGAGGCAGGGAGACCCCTGGTCTCACCTTGTGAGTGCCTACCCTGAGTTGCGGCTTTTATTGTGGTGGTTTGCCTCTGTTAGCCACTCCTTTCTTCACTGAACATCTGTATGAAGTCATTGAGTGGAACCTCTACCCCTGACATGTTTGTCTGAGACCGAGGCAAGAGATGAGAAAGAAAGACGACCGACAAGAGCAAGGCACACTGTCAATTCAGATGTTGAAAAAAATGGTGCAAACGAAGTTTAGAATTATTTCCCAACATCATGGCAGAACGGCGTTCCAGGAGAGAATAATCAACAAAGCTTGCTGGGGGGAGGGACCCCACATTACGCCCGTGCTTTACCTGAAGACAGAACCATTAGCGAGGGAAGCCCTGGCATTCACCAGCATCATCCAACCCTTTTCACCAACGTGGGGGCCAAATGCAGCTTCACCTCTTATTTTTCAGGCCCCTCCCCAACTACCCCATGAGCAGGAGATCCAGTGCCCCCCTCTTTGCCCCATCATCACTCGGAATTGTCTGAAAATGCCGAGGGTTTACGGTTTAGACATTTGTATGCCTGTGTGTAGGCATAGCCAGTGGATACAGGGCAATGGGGGGAGGGGAGGAGATGGGGGAGGGCATGTACTGGGGGGTGGGGAGGGCAATAGGGAAGAAATAATAGAATAAAATAAATTAAAAAAAAAAAGATTTACGACCAAGAGCCTGGTTGCTTGGCAACTGAAGCTCATCTTGCTGCCCTCCCTGGTGCTTCTGAACGTGGGTCCTGCCCAGCTTGGATGGTAACCCGGATTAGGCTGCCAACGTCCTGGTGCTGTTGCCCCACATGCCTGTCCTGGTTATAAAGGTTTTGGGTCAAGCAGGTGGTTCCGGAGAAGCTTCCGGCATCAGCCAGTCCCCTCTGCCTCAGTGGCTGTGGCATTCAGAGGGTGTCGTGAGCCAGGCTTTCTTTGTCCTCACGTTGATTTGATTTCTGTGGCCTGACTGTCCCCGGGCCGTGGTTGGGAGCCCCCCAGCCAGTCTCTCGGGCTTTCCTGTTTACGTGTCTCAGAGAAGCAGGAGTTGGGGGCCTCAGCACCCGTAAGGTGCCTGGGGGTCTTGGGCAGACGGACCAGCCTGGTCAAAGAAGGTCCACTTGTCTCTCAGGGCCAGAACACCGTGGGCCTCCACGTTTACATAAACAAGAAGAACCTTCCGGTTCCTTTCTTTTCCTTCACCAGAAAACCTCCATCCTTACACGACCTGGGTCTCTACTTCAGACATAAGAGAAGGTCATTCTTTTTATTTTTTTATTTTTATTTTTTACCTCTGCTTTAACAGAAGCCCTGTGACACAGACTAATGGAATAGCCACACTGTCCCTCCTGTCCCTTTTCCAGCCGCTTCCTAGCAATGCCATCCTTCAGAGTGGGGCTGGGACTTTGCTTCCTAAATCAATCACTGTCCCTCCATATTTCCGCGCGTGTTATCAGTCCATTGAACAGAGGCGGGAGCTACACAGTACAGCGGAGTTAAGTATATAACTAGCTTAGAACCACCCCGCTGATGGAGTGACAGGTCCAGAATTCCCAGGCAGATCTGAGTCTAGCTCTGCGCTCTGAGGCCAGCGCTGCACCGTCCTCGGGTCCAGATGTGATCGGGAGAGGCTCCGGCCTGGTGCTAAGGACCAGAGTCCTGTCCCTGACACCCGCCCCTGCTCCCCACGCCACCTCCCTGCCTCCTCTTCCAAGCCCAGCATCGCGCTGGGGACACAGCGCGCAGGGATCAGAGGGATGGCGACCTCGGGCCCGGCCGGCTGGGGACACCCTGCCCGGCTCTCGGGCCGCCGGCCACCGGCCACGGGAGGGGAGAAGCAGGCGCTGGGGCCGGAGCCCAGCGAGGATCCCCCCGCGAGAAATATATCGCGTGCTGACACTTTTATGACCCGGGGCCGCTCGCACAACACAGGCCGGGGCGCCGCGCCGCTCCCCCTGCCCAGCTTGAGCTCACATGCGCGCCCGCCCGCCCGCCCGCCCGCGGCTGCCACTTGGAGTCAGGGGAGCCCATATATTTCCCCGCGCGGAGCGGCCTGGCGGCTCCCGTCAGGTGCGGAAAGCCAATAAATCACCAGCCGGGGCTCCGTGCGTCTATCAGTCAGGAGGCTTGTCATCCGCCCGCCTTGATCCACATGAAAGCCGCCCGCAGCGAGGGGGCGGGCGGGGCCGGGCGCGCAGGCGGGCAGGCGCGCAGGAGGAGGATCTGGCCGCGCGCGGGGCCCCGGACACCTGGTGGGAGCGGGCGGGGGCGCCCCCGATGTTCGCAGCTCCGAGGGGCCGGCAGATTTACACCCCTCCCTTCTGCACGCGCTTCCTCTCGCTTTGAAGTCCCCTCCCCCAACCCCCCTGGTTCCGGGTTGCGGGTTGGGGAGGCCAGGCCTCCAGCCTGGGTTTTTTTTTTTTTTCATCATCATCCCACCCCTGCTGCATGGCCCTGGCTACTTTGGGGGGGAAGGAAAGCTGGGAAGAAGTTCGGGGTCACCTCTCCGCCACACACAGGGAGGAGGGCGCTTGGACAGCCCGCTGTCCTGTCTGGACATCCGCGCCTGGCCGCCTGGCCGAGCCCGGCTTTGCCAGCAAACAAGTGGGAAACAGGAGTGGCTGGCGCCTCGGGTGTCAGGCCCTCTGGGCAGAGGGCCCTACAGGGCATCCCCTTTATGGAGCTCAGCTTCCTCCAGAAGCAGAGTCCTGCTGCGGACCTGGTGGACCTCCGTTCAAGCCCCCTCTCTGCCGTTTCCAGCTTTGGGGCTCTAGTGAACATGTGGATGCTGCATCCATCCCATCTCCTCCCGCGTACATGGGCACACAAGCCCTTCCTCGCAGTTAAAGGAGACAAAAAACCCCGGCACACTGCTTAGCCCGGTAGACTAGGTGGTAAAACTCTAACAAGCTGATAGTTGCATTAAAAAAAAAATACACACACACACACACACACACACACACACACACACACACACAGTGGTACCTCGAGATACAAGTTTAATTCGTTCCGTAACCTTGAGGCGTGGGAAACTATGAGACACTCGAGTCGTGGTAAACTGGTGGGTCGTGTGCAGCCGGCCGATCCGCGCGCGATGACTTCTATCTCAACAGTTGCTCGTATTTCAAAGCAAAAACCGCTTGCTCGACGGCTCGTATCTCACAAATCTCGTATGTTAGGGCACTCGTATCTCGAGGTACCACTGTATATATTTGAGTTTTTACAGAGAGGAGGGAGAGGGATGGAGAGCCAGAAACATCGATGAGAGAGAAACATCGATCAGTCGCCTCCTGCACACCTCCTACTGGGGATGTGCCCGCAACCAGGATACATGCCCTTGACCGGAATCGAACCCGGGACCCTTGAGTCCGAAGGCCCGACGCTCTATGCACTGAGCCAAACCGGTCAGGGCTGACAGTTGCATTTTCATGGGGCCCGTGGTGCAGCTCACGCAATGGGTCCTGGCGCTGACCACTCCCACCCAGCCAGGTGGCCCGTCAGGCACCCGGGACCCCCCATTCTCATGGTGGCGTTTACCATGCGGGATCCCGGGGCTACAGGTGTGGGAAGTCTGGGTGCCTCTGCTGAGTGCCTTCCTTCAGAGGCTCGGGGAGGGCTCCTGTCTCCCACCACGCCCGGGGGCGGGGCACCACAGGGTCCTGGGTCAGACACGCCGGGCCTCCCCTGAGAACCTGAGACTTTGGGGTCACAGGAACCTCTCTTGGTCCCACCCTCAGCCTTCCCCCGACCACAGCCATGCCAACCTATGCTGGTGCCTGCAGAGGAGTGAAAGCAGCAAGTCCCCTTACTGGGCTCCGTTTCCTTTTTTAATGTTGCGCTCAACAGTTTCAAAAATACATGTTTTTATGGATTTCAGAGAGGGGGAGAGAGAGATAGAAACATCAATGATGAGAGAATCACTGATCAGCTGTCTCCTGCACGCCCCCCACTGAGGGGAGAGCCCAGAACCCAAGCATGTGCTCTGACTGGGAATCAAACTGACCTTGTGGTTCACAGGTTGATGCTCCACCACTGAGCCACACCGGCCAGGCGCACTCAACGGTTTCTGACCATCTCCTATGTGAAAGGCATCAATGGCCTGTCATATAACCCCACTGGGCCTCGGTCTTGTAGTTGCGAGATGAGGGTACAGGAATACAGTGGTACCTCGAGATGTGAGTGCCCTAACATACGAGATTTTTGAGATACGAGCCGTCGAGCGAGCGATTTTTGCTTTGAAATACGAGCAACAGTTGAGATACGAGTAATCGCACAGATCGGCCGGCTGCACACGACCCACCAGTTTACCATGACTCGAGCGTCTCATAGTTTCCCACGCCTCAAGGTTACGGAACGAATTAAACTTGTATCTCGAGGTACCACTGTACCAGTGTTTTTCAATAGGGAGCTATTGGCAGCTGCGGCCAATGTGTGGGCAGAATACCCTGCTTTAAGTGGTGGCATGAGAACAGGAGGAGCCGGTGACCTTAAGAGTGGCTGCCTACTGTCTCGCTTATTGAGACTCCCCATTTTTTGGTCTCTGTGCCTTCCCTACCTCCTGGATGAGAATGAAGACGCCTTAAGTTCACTTTCATCTTTTATACGTCCCAGTTCCTCCCTCCAGCTCTCTGCTCCTGCAATCTGCCACACACACACACACACACACACACACACACACACACATACACACACACCCCCTAGAACTAGGGTTGCCAGATTTACCAAGTCAAACTACAGAATGCTCAGTGATATTTGAATTCCCTATAAACAATGATTTAAAAAACATTGCATAGGACGATACTTGTACTAAAAAAAAGTGATTCATTGTTCAGAGGAAATTCAGATCGGATTGGGTGTCGTGTATTTTACCCGACAACTCTAAGCAGGACCTAAGGTATTCCAGTGCCAGCCTCCAGAGCCCCCTAGCCAACCTTCAAGTCCCTCAGCACTGCCAGCCAGAGAGGGCAGGGCTCCTCTGTACAGAAGGCAGAAGTCTTTGTCCTAAGGCAGTGGTCGGCAAACTCATGAGTCAGCAGAGCCAAATATCAACAGGACAACGACTGAAATTTCTTTGGAGAGCCACATTTTTTAAACTTAAACTTCTAACGCCACTCCTTCAACATAGACTCGCCCAGGCCGTGCTATTTTGTGGAAGAGCCACCCTCAAGGGGCCAAAGAGCCGCATGTGGCTCGCGAGCCGCAGTTTGCCGACCACGGCCCTAAGGGAAATTCTCAGTCTAGCTGAGAATATAGAAACCACAACAAGCAGCTCATGTGGACTCTCAACACAGCATCCTCTGGAAGTCCCGCCAAACCTTCCTCTCCCGCCCTTCGATGCTCACTCACTGAGCTCCCCGCCCATTCCTCCCTTTCATATTCGCTCAGATGCCTTCACTTCCGCCTGCAATTGCTCCGTTTTCTCAACAGTTTGATCTGAGGGACTGTGGCTTCCGGTTTCCATTCCTGATTTTGAGTGTCCACCATCCACAGTGAAACCAGGGTGATCCTGCTTTCTTTGGAGATAACTGATCTCCCCTAATGATCAGGGTAAATCTACATCGACTATACAAATATTAGACACTTCTGCAGGAATAAAGGAAAAACTTCCAATCTTTCCTGGTTACTTCTGCACTCAAAGTTTGTGCCAGGCTCTCCTTTTCTACACATTAAGATTCAAACTCCAAGACTCAGCAAAGACCCCTGGGATCTGGCCTCCACCTGCCTCTTCTGTCCCTGCCTGAAACAGTCCAGCTCCAAACCTCAAGCTCCAGCTACATAGCCGTCTTCCAGTCCCCGACACGAGGAACCAGGCCCTTTGTCTAGGCCTTTATCCTTTTCCTCCTGGAAGTGGTTTCTTCTACTACATATTAGCAAACTCCTATGTGTACCTCAGAACCCATTTTCTTTCTTTATTTAATAAATCTTTATTGTTCAGATTATTACAATTGTTCCTCCTTTTTCCCGCCATAGCTCCCCTCCACCTGGCTCTCACCCCTCCCTCTGCTCTTACCTCCCCCCGCATTGTCCTCATCCATAGGTGTATGATTTTTGTCCAGTCTCGCCCTGCACACCCCTCACCCCTTTCCCCCTGAGAATTGGCAGTCACTCCCTTTCTATGTCCCTGATTCTATTATATTCACCAGTTTATTCTGTTTATCAGATTTTTTATTTACTTCATTTTTAGGTTCACTTGTTGATAGATATGTATTTGTTGTTCATAATTTTTATCTTTACCTTTTTCTTCTTCTTCCTCTTCTTAAAGAGTACCTTTCAGCATTTCATATAATACTGGTTTGGTGGTGATGAATTCCTTTAGCTTGTTCTTATCTATGAAGCTCTTTATCTGCCCTTCAATTCTGAATGATAGCTTTGCTGGGTAGAGTAATCTTGGTTGTAGGTTCTTGCTATTCATCACTTTGAATATTTCTTGCCACTCCCATCTGGCCTGCATAGTTTCTGTGGAGAAATCAGCTGACAATTGTATGGGTGCTCCCTTGTAGGTAATTAACTGTTTTTCTCTTGCTGCTTTTTAAGATTCTCTCTTTGTCTTTTGCTCTTGGTATTTTAATTATGATGTATCTTGGTGTGGTCCTCTTTGGATTCCTTTTGTTTGTGGTTCTGTGAGCTTCCTAGACTTGTAAGTCTATTTCTTTCACCAGGTGTGGGAAGTTTTCAGTCATTATTTCTTCAAATAGGTTTTCAGTATCTTGCTCTCTTTTTCTGGCACCCCCATAATTCTGATGTTGGTACACTTGAAGTTGTCCCAGAGGCTCTTACACTATCTTCACATTTTTGAATTCTTTTTTCTTTTTGCTTTTCCAGTTAAGTGTTTTCTGCTTCTTTGTATTTCAAATCTTTGACTTGATTCTTGCCTTCCTCTAGTCTGCAGTTAGGTCTCTGTATAATATTTTTTTATTTCAGTCAGTATATGTTTAATTTCTAGTTGGTCCTTTTTCATCTCTAGTTGGTCCTTTTTCATCTCTTCTTGGGTCTTGCTAAATTTATCCATCTTTTCTAGGAAGTTCTTGAAAAACCTTATAACTGTGGTTTTGAACTCTATATCCAGTCATTCCCCCCCCTCTATTTCTTTCATTTGTGATCTGTTCCTTTGTCTCCACATTTTCACTACAATGGAAGAACTTCTGTGCTGGATTCAGCCTTATGATACAAGATTTGCAAAATTGCAAAAGCCTCTCTGTTGAGCTTGGATGGGGTGGAGTCTCAGGGCTGAGCAGACAGCCTTGGCTTCCAGTCAGCTCTGCCTTACACGTCCCCTAGGTCTCAAGTGTCCCTCGGTAATCGCTCCAGCCCTCTCTGTGCGCACACACATGCCTCCAGACCTCTGCCTTTCCGGTTCCCGTGCACTCCGGGGACCCGGATGAGTCTGGGTCCCCAGGGTCTCACCCGAAACTGGAGTTCAGTGCAGTCGGAAGTGGAGTTCAGTGCAGTGGGGAGGTTCTGTCTCCCACCCGCTAGAGAAAGCCAGCGGCACAATCAGCAGTCCATCCTTAGAACCCATTTTCAATGGACATTAGCTTCCCAAGGCAGACTTAGAAACAATCTCTTTAGCTCCTAGAGTCACCTATGCTTTCAGAGATCTTATAGATACCTTTCTTGTGGATTTTTTAAAAAAAGTGTGCCAAAATGCTTTATTTACATATACATCATCGCATCTGAACTGTGAGGCCCCTAAGAGTGGAGACCATGTAAAATGCCTGGCACAACTAGCTCTATAAAATGAGTTGATCATGAAATTATTTAAATAACGGAGCTCTTTCCTTCCCTACATGCTTCAGACATTCCACTGATAGTTTCATACAAATCGTCCTACCAATTAAATGCTTATTTAAATGCTGTTAATACTTGCCAATCAAAATAGATGATAAATATTTGTAACCTTCCACAGTGGCTATTTTAGGGCCAGACATAAATAGTTGTTGAATGATTGAATAGAGCCGCCTGCAGCTCACAGCAGATGGTTAAAGGTCCCTGTTAGGAATTCAGAGGTCTGGGTTCCAGTCTCCCTTTTCTGAGTTACCAGGGCTCACTGGGTCTTAGTATCCTGGCCTATAAAATATGGGGGTGGGGGTGGGTCCAGGTGATCTTCAAAGGGCAATAAACTTATAAGTAACCTTACCAGCTGTGACTGGAACATGCGAGTGATGATGGCGGGCGTTAATTAACTAAGTGCCGTAAATGAGTGCTCTCATTTCATCCCCTGAAAACCCTACTGGCTGACTACTGTTGGCCCTGTTTAAAAAGTGATGTAAAGCCGAGACCGGTTTGGCTCAGTGGATAGAGCATCGGCCGGTGGACTGAAAGGTCCCAGGTTCGATTCTGGTCGGGGGCATGTACCTTGTTTTCGGGCACATCTCCACTGTGGGGCGTGCAGGAGGCGGCTGATCGATGTCTCTCTCTCATCGATGTTTCTGACTTTCTATCCCTCTCTCTTCCTCTCTGTAAAATATATTTAAAAATAATAATAATAAAAAATAAAAAGTGATGTAAAGAGAGCCCATAGAAATGAAATGCCTCTCTCAAGATTAATCCGTAAGGGACAGAGGTGAGTGTGAACTCAGTAGATCTGATTCCAATCACGGGATCTTGAACAAATTAGCTCAGAAATCCCATTTCACCCAAACATCTCCTCGGTCTCTAAACTCATTAATACACCAGCAAAGGTTGCCAGCCGCTATGACTCTGTCTTGCGTAGCAGGGTGTCTAAGGTCTGGACTGCTGATAGACTTTCAGAGGTTACCTAAGCACGAGGGTGGGAGATAACAAAATTTGAAAACGAACCCCCTCTCCCTGGCATGCTGGCTGTGGGAACCTCAGCCCCCAAACACAGTGAGTCTCCGCGCGCCTCTCTCTAAAATGGCAATACTCCTGGTCGTGCCTTCTCCTCCTGCCCCACAAGCATTGTTCACAGGATCAAAAGAACAAGAGTATGTGAGAGTGCTTTGTAAATTTCAAGTGCCATACAAATATGAGTTATTATTATTTCCAGCTGGGGTTGTCTGGGACTACTTCAATGAGGGCATTATAAATGATTGATAAGACTTTATGTGGTATTTGTGCTTTCGGGGGGAACAAGTCTTAAGTCGAATGACTGACTCTCTTGTAAGGAATGTTGGTTGCAGCATCCTAGACAGAAGGATTTGGGCGAGTGGATGGGGGGTTGGGCCCAAATCCAAAATACCGGTGGGCTTAACTTAGATCCCAGGGTTCGGAATTTCTAGTAAATACTGATTATTACTTAAGAAACAAGTCAAAGAAAACCAGTATTGATATTAGCAAATTTTTATTTGAATGCTCACCTTGCATCAGGCATTATTTTGTATTGCAATTTTTTGTATTCCAGAAATGTAATCCTTAAAACAATCCGAAAAGGGAGATTATCTTGATGGGGACTCTGAGGAGCCATTTCCCAAGTGAGGAAAACAGGCTCAGAGATATTGAGAAATTTTCCCAGGGCCACATGGCTAATAAGTGGTGGAGCTGGGATTTGAACTCAAGTCTCTTCTGACCCCAGAGCCAGGAGGAACAAAGAAGGGGTAGGAGGAGGGAGGGAAAAGAAAAGGAAAGAAGGAGAGAAGGACTCTTGTTTTTGTTCTGGGGCTCTGTTCCCTTCATTATCTAAGAGTCTGACTTGACGATGTGGCATCATCTTGTAACGATAGCATCTAGAACACGAGTCCTCTGGCAAGAGGAGAGAGAGACAAAAGAATCACACGTGGGCCTTTTACCCCCTCAGGTGGAAGTGACATCTGTCATATCTGCTCGCATTTCATTGCCAGAGTTGCCACCTCACTGCAAGGGACTGGGAAATGCCATGGAGCACATGTTACTTGTGGTGAGCGTTACTGTCTCTGCCGCGTGAGGCCTCAGAACATGGGAGGTGGGCAAATCCAGGAGAGGAAGGAGAGAGAGTGGTCAGCCAGAGCCCACAGCATTGCTCACGCCAAGGAGGCAGAGGGTGGCAAGTGTGGCCAGAGGAGCAGTGGGATCAAGACTGATGTTTCTGCCACAGTCGGCAATACAGAGGGGCCCGGAGAACATTTGAACAGGTGTGTTTCTGAGGAGGGAATATGTAACCGGATTTTTCTTGCAGAAAGCATGGTGGCTCTAGACCTGTGTGGGAAAGGGCTCTGTGGCTGAGGCTACAGGCCTGAGACCTGCTCTAAAGGGAACGGTGGCAGTTCAGTTAGGGCAGTGGTTCTCAACCTGTGGGTCGTGATCCCTTTGGGGGTCGATCACCCTTTCACAGGGGTCGCCTAAGACTATTGGAAAACACTTATTTCCCCTGGTCTTCGGAACCAACACACCGCTCCTTGGTGGAGCAAAATGTAGCCATGTAGTTTACTGTTGTCATATGAAGACTGTTACCCATGCTACACCACAATTCAAGACAAAAATTTCATTTATTTGTAATTAGAAATAAATATTTCATAATATACAATTACATATTGTTTTTGTGATTAATCACTATGCTTTAATTATGTTCAGTTTGTAACAATGAAAATACATCCTGCCTATCAGATATTTACATTACAGTTCATAACAGTAGCAAAATTACAGTTATGAAGTAGCAATGGAAATAATTTTATGGTTGGGGGTCACCACCACATGAGGAGCTGTCTTAAAGGGTCGCGGCATTAGGAAGGTTGAGAACCACTGAGTTAGGGAGTCTCTCTCATTATATTATTTAAAACACTTCATACATTTTCAATCGATGACTCTCTACTTGGGAAAGAGGAGACCTGTGAAAGAACAAACTGCCATCACTGAATGAACCTTAAGCTGTGCCAACTGCCACACAGAAAGAGTTGTTTCGTTAATCACTCATGAATATGCTTGTATAGCGACAATATCAGAACCTGAGACATTTAACCAACGTGTGGGCATTGCCGACTGAAAAACATTCCTTGGATTGAACGGGGAACTCACATTTGTGGTTTCCTTTTGCCCCGGGAGAAAAGGGTGTCATTTTTCCCTCTTTGTTTTTTTCCACTTGAGAAAAACGGACCTAGAAATGAACAGTTGATGATATTCTGACCAGACAGCTGTTGAGCACTTGGCACTTCTGGGAAAGAGGAACATGCAAGAGACATTTGTTGAGTACCTGTTACATGCCAGGCAATTCTCAGACATAATTTTCCTTAATCTGCAGAACCACTTAGTAAAAAAAGAGCTCTCTTTTCATCCTCGCTTTCTAGAGGTGGGCAAACTGAACCGAAGGTCCCGGGTTGCGGGCTCCGGAGACTCTGAACACGGGCCCCCCATTTCTGCTTCTCACGGGTGCTGTGCATGTCCCGGTTCCCATCAATCCTAGCGGCGAGAAGGCAGATGAAAGGTGTCAGGGACCTGAGATTACGGCGATGCCTGCGGAGGGACTGGCTCCCAGCTTTCAGCCACATGCACGGAAGGGGCCCTTTCCATCTGCCAACCTGTCAGGCTGTCCCTCTCCCGGGCTTCTTTCTCCCCTCCTTGGAGTTTCTTCAATAAAACATTTCACTCCCTTGAAAAGCATCTCCCCTGAGTGGCATGGGGAGGGCCCGATCTGGTTCCATTTAGCTCTCTGGGGATGAGGCGGAGGCCTCCTCCCTCCACATAGCTTTCCCAGCAAGTGGTATCTGTTTCCTCTCCCTCAAAAATGATGAAAAAAATAAATCCTGCTTCTCCTGGTCTCCCAACTCACAGATATGAACCCCACGCCCCACCGCGGGCTTTACCCCGTGTCTCCTGGCTCCTGAGACTCCGGACTGCCAGGAAGACTGAGGGGAGGGCCTGCGTGTGGAGCCACCTTCTGGCCATGCCTTGAACGTCACCTTCCTGAGTGGCTGCTCCAGGAAGAGAGGCTCTGGTTGTCTCCTCTCCAGCTAACGGTTGTCACCTCCTAACAAGACGTCTGGAAAAGCAGCAGTTAACTCCCTCCAATGCCCCAGACCACTGAGCGCATCGGCAGTGTTTAACCCCCGCCCCGCAGTGATTCTAAAGTGCAACCAGGCTGAGCACCTCTGTAAATTCAGACCAGCTCTTCAACTCCTGGTGGTGTTTAGACCTGAATAATGGGGATTAAGAAACTTCCCCTCCTAAACCATTTAGACCCTAAGAAACATATCTCTATATATAAAAGCCTAAGTCAGTGGTCGGCAAACCGCGGCTCGCCAGCCACATGTGGCTCATGAGCTGTGGTTTGCCGCTCTGTTGACTAATGAGTTTGCCAACCACTGGACTAGACTAAATGTTACCGTGTAGTTGGAAGCTGTGAGGATTAGGCAATTGTGGCATATTGTGTGCAAAGAGGTAAAGGGTAGTATGTGACAGTGGTTGGCAAACTTGTGAGTCAACAGAGTAGCAAACCGCGGCCCGAGAGCTGGATATGGCTGTGAGCCATGGTTTGCTGACCACTGGCCTAAAGCGATAGGCTGACCAGCCAGTAGCTATGAGTTGCATTGATCACCAGGAGCTGCAGAGCTGTGGTCACTTGGCAGCAGTGGTTCTCGGGTGGCGCACCTGGAACCAAAGAGAAGGGAGCCTGATTCCGGGATGTGTCACCCAAGAATGGCCCTCTCGCAATCCAGGACCCTTGAGGAATGTCGAAGAGTCAGTTTTGGCCCGATCCCTGCAGGCCAGGCCAAGGGACCCCAATGGTGCACAAATCCATGCACCAGGCCTCTAGTTTCTAAAATAAAATTCAGATACATGTGCAGATTAGGGGAAGACGTAGATATTTAATTGAAAGAAGCCAACCTCTGTAGTACTTCTCATGTGACACCATCTGTTTGAGCTGTCGGGATAATGGAGTGGTGAGCAGCACGGAACTCTGAAAACAGCTCAGTTCTAGCTCCATCCCTTGCTATGATGTGACCCGGACCAACTAGTTAACATCTCTAAACCTCAGTTTCCACATCTGTGAAATGGGAACCATAAGCACACCTATCATGTAAGGTTATTATGAGGGATAAATGAAATAACCCAGGCCCTCACGCATAGTTGAAATTATATTAAAGATAACTATAGTGTTACTGCTATGACCATCACCACTATTGTTCTTTTTAGAACCCTTTGGCTCAGCCATGGGATAGCTGGTGCACTCTTCTCCCGACTCCAAGCTTAAGGGCCCCTTCTCTGTGAGTTGTAGGAAATATGGACGTGGTGCCTGAGAGCCTTTCCAATTCCAGTTTCAACTCCATCATCTGTTACTGGATGGTGACCATCCAGGCCACCACCCGTCAGAATGTCTGTCATGACCCTCAAACGCCACTGTCCAAACCTAACACATGACCTTGCTCCCTAACCTGCCCTCACCTCCTGCTGGACTCTCTCTAGAAACAGCAACTCCCTCTGCCATCTACTCCACTGCCCACGCTAAAAACCTGGGAGTCATAAGTCATAAGGAACTCCTCCTCTTACTCTCTGCCTAACACCACGACCAAACACCCAACTAACAAACAAACAGAAAGCCCATAAACAATCACTTACCAGGTCCTGCCAGTTCTCTCTCTCTCTCTCTCTCTCTCTTTAATGGATATGCTTTCATTGATTTGAGAGAGAGAGGAAAGGAGAGAGGGAGAGAAAGAGAAATATCGATTGGCTACCTCCCGTACTCGCCCTGACCATGGATCAAACCTATGGCTAGGGTATGTGCCCTGACCAGGAATCGAACCTGCCACCCTTTGGTGTGCGGGATGACGCTCCAACTAATGAAGTCACACCAGCCAGGGTAGTTCTCATTCTTAAAGCAAACTTATGTGCATCCTCTCTGCTGCTACCCCCATTTGGGCCCTCACATCTGGACTATTTTAACAGTCTCTTACTTGTCTCTATCACAAATTTCTACTTCTCCAATCTCATGTAGCATGTTACCACCAGGGAGACACCAGTATAATCAGGCTCTTCACCTGCTCAAAACTCTCCACTGGGTTTCTATCATCCATCAGGTTGAACGGGGTGGAGCTCACAACACAGATCCCTACAAGCAACACAAACTCATGGTAAAACAATATGCACTCAGCTGTTCGCACTGTGATCTATCTAGGGATGTTGCTTTTTAAAACTGTGAGAGGCAAACAAAACACCTCTTACCTAAACAAAACACCTCTTACTCTGGCCACCAGTCTGAATCACTCCTGTCTACTATATAAACTTGAATTTCTTTTTTTTTTTAATATATTTTATTGATTTTTTACAGAGAGGAAGAGAGAGGGACAGAAAGTCAGAAACATTGATGAGAGAGAGAGAGATCGATCAGCCGCCTACCGCACGCCCCACACTGGAGATATGCCCGCAAGCAAGGTACATGCCCCCGACCGGAATCGAACCTGGGACCTCTCAATCCGCAGGCCGACGCTCTATCCACTGAGCCAAACCGGTCTCGGCTAAACTTGAATTTCTTCGGTATGTCCTGCAAGGCCATTTCTGAGGGGGATCTTGCTACCTTTCTATCCTGGTTTCAACTTCTCTCTCCTTGAACTTTGCAAAAGAGCAGTCCTGAATTTCTTACAGTCCCCGAGCAGGTCACATACTTACACCTCATGCTTTTGTTCGTGCTGTGCCCTCTGCATGGAGTGCTCTTTTTCTTCCGGATACTCTGCCCAAATCTAGTTTACACCTGACAGTTCAGTTCAAAGGCTAGCTATAGATAGGTCCCCTAGATTAACATCGTTCTTCCTTTCTTACTCATAATCTGCTAATCTAATAACCACCCTATATTGTGCACTGAAATGATTTATTTGCTCCCTTATTTTCTCCATTAGTCTCGTAAACTCCTTAAAGTCAGCGCGGCCTCTTCCTTTGAGTATCTCTGGGTATGGTGCCTGGCATACAGTCTATTGAGCGCTCGAGTGGAGGAATGGCCTTAGCTAACATTTCAAGTGCTTCCTGAATTCCAAGCACTGACCTAAGCATGTTGCAGACCTTGTTTCTTTTAATCCCGATGCTGAGCGCCCCAAACAATGAGAGGGGAGAGGAACGTCTCCGAGGGTTCCCTGTGGCACACACATGGGCCGTGCCTAAGATCTCATGCTCAGCTGAAAGTGATTACCAATGTCTGCAAGAGGAGGGTTGGGGCGTCTGGGATGCTCCAGAGTGACCCATAGTTACCTCGATCCTACTTTAATGAAATTGTTTTTATCTTCCCTATAAGACTGAGAAATCCTCCAGGACCAGTTTCTGTCTCAGAATTCTCAGCATCTCATGTCCTGCCTGGCACACAGTAGGACTGTATAAATGTTAGGCAAGTGATGGAAGTTCTTATGGATCTTTCGCTACATGCCTCTGGGAAGTCCTAGTTACGGGTTTCGGGCAGGCTCAGTGGTTCCTTTCACTTCTTCCTTCAGAAAGGTGCTGGGTATCTTGGATTTATAGGTTATATCACGCTGACCATAACCTATGCTGTGTCAAAGATAGAGGGAAGAAGAGAAAGTTGGAGTAGAGGAAAAATATAAAGATGGAAAATAGGTGATAAATAGAGGAATAAAGAAGTTAAAAAAACACTTGCAACTCTTACTACAGCTTTGAACACAAATCTTCAACACATTTCAGTTTCCTTGCTAAAAAAAATATTCTTGCAATTAAACTACATGGCCCCCAGATGTCAGTAAAGTAATAACATGCCTCATCAAGATTTATGCAAGGTCTGGAGTTGCACACTACAGATATATAGCTTTTACAGCCAGTCTCCTTCCATATTTATCATTATTTTACATAAACGGAAAACAAACTTTATTAAAACATATAACATCGAGGAAACAAAGAATCAAAAAATTTTAAAGGAAAATACAAAAGTATCAAAATTCTTCAAATATCTAAATGTATTTCTTTACTATTATAATATAGCTAAAATTTCTATCCCAAATTTCAACTTTATAGTTCTTTTAACAATTTCTGTTTAAGATTAAATAGAGATATTGAGTAGTCACTCACCTATTCAAACTCTTATCAATTCCCCCTTTCCCCATTTCTCATCCCTACTTTCCTGATCTCATCCCTCACCACAGAGCCTTTCTCATTCTTATCTTTTCAGGTAAGAATTGAAAAGCAGTTGACTTTGCAACCCTACTAGTCCTTGAATTTTTGAATCCTCTATTTTCTTTCATTCCTGCTTGCAAATACAGTGGTACCTCGAGATATGAGTGCCCTAACATACAAGATTTTTGAGATACGAGCCATCGAGCGAGCGATTTTTGCTTTGAAATATGAGCAACATTTGAGATAGGAGTAATCACGTGGATCGGCCGGCTGCACACGACCTACAGTTTACCGAGACTCGAGCGTCTCATAGTTTCCCACGCCTCAAGGTTACGGAATGAATTAAACTCAACTCGTATCTCGAGGTACCACTGTATGACAATTCTTTGTTTGTCAACTAGTGGCCCAGTGCACAGATTTGTGCACATTGGAAGGAAATTAGAAGAAATATTTTAATATCACTATTTGCCCTTTCTCTATAATATACGTGTCAACCAAATTCATGATCAACAATGACAGATCAAAACATACGCTTGCGATTGGCACCAGCAATAATGTACTGTGCATGAGCGAGTCAACCTAGCCCTTTATATATATAAACTTGCTTAATTAGACCTGCTTTCTGATTTCGCTAAACTTTTTCCAGCCCAGTGAAGCACCCAACTTCTCTTTCCGGTAACTGTCAGCAGCACAGCAGTAAATATAAACAAAAAGCAGATTATTATTGTACATCACACAGGGAGAACAAAGGGTAAAATATTTACCTGCAGCAATGTTTGACTATATTCTGCACAGCGAGAAAACCTGAAGTCATTTTTTTTTTTTTAAATTTCCAAGGCACTTTATTGTTAAAATAGGTCACCACACCAAGCCTTGGATTGATTCTGCCAACACACAAGCTACAAATGCTTGCCTGGCAGCTGAGGGGCGCTCTGCAGTACCATGTTTGAGAACTGAATAAAAATCCATATAAAACTAATATTCAAATAGTTTCCATAGGAACACAGAAGTGTGACCCTACTGAAGTCATTTTTTCTTATTTCTTTCCTTACTTCTTTTCAGTCGGGTCAAGTTTCTACACTTTCTAAATCTCCATTTTCCGGCTAATGAAAAGAAAATAGGATTCTACTGAGTCTCCTATCTACCTACTCTAGAACTTTTGTGAGGATCAAATGAGATGAGGCACAGAAAAACGCTTCACAGACTTTTGGTTAAAGTGTAAAATGTTTGCACCTGGCTATAAAGCAAGTTGGGTTCCTGAGTTGAAGAAACTCTAAGGAGGCTAGTTGCTAGGGAGAGGAAGCCAGGCATTGCTATGTGATGTCATTACCTGGCGCCCACAGCGACTGTATCCGGCGGGGCTGGGCTGTGGGCTGCATTTTGCGCCATGGTGTCTTGGTAGTGTTGGCTGTGATTTGGTGGGGGGGAGGGGTCTGTGTCCCATCTGGGGCAAGCTGAGTGTTGGTTTGTCAGCGCCAGGTTCGCAGTGCCATTTTTTTTGTCAATGGCCAGTGAACGCCATAGCAGTTTCTGCGTTGAACATCTGCTCCCCTGGTGGTCAGTGCGCATCATAGCAACCGGTCAGATGGTCAGAGGGACACTTAGCATATTAGCCTTTTATATATATAGATCAGTTTCAGATGTATGCCATAGTGGTTAGACATTTATAAACCTTGCAAAGTGATCCCCCCTGATAAGTCTAGTACCCACCTGACACATATACAGTGGTATCTAGAGATACGAGTTTAATTCATTCCATAACCTTTAGGCGTGGGAAACTATGAGACACTTGAGTGGAGGTAAACTGGTGGGTCGTGTGCAGCCGGCCGATCCTCGCAATGACTCCTATCTCAAATGTTGCTCGTATTTCAAAGCAAAAATCGCTTGCTCGACGGCTCGTATCTCAAAAATCTTGTATGTTAGGGCACTCGTATCTCGAGGTACCACTGTATAGTTAATACAATACTATTGACTCTCTTCCTTATGCTATACTTTATATCCCCATGAGTATTTTGGAACTACCAATCTGTACTTCTTAATACCTCCAACTCCTCAGACTCATAGATTCAGAGAAGAAACTGATGGTTGCCAGATGGGAGGGGGGCTGGGAGGCTGGATGGAAAAGGTGAAGGGAGTACGAAGCCAATTCTTTTCTGAGCACATCTCTTTCTTTTCATGCACTGCCAAATACAGCCAACTGAAACCAGTGTACACTGCAGTATATTCTGTTTTCCAAACTCTTCTCATGGGTCTATAAATCAATTAGGTGCATAATATGCCTCCAACATGACGGAAGGGGACAGTTTTACCAAAAGCTTTCCCATTCGATGACACGGATTGTCAACTTTCCAGCCTCCGATATCAGTTTTCTCACAAACTACCACCAGGCCTCTAAGTCAACGTCACGTATTGTGGGGGTCACGCCGGGGTGGGGTTTTCTGGCTATTGTTACAATAGCACCATTCTTCCAGTTCTCATATCCGTATCAGTCAGAAGAGTCCGGGCTGCGCTTTGGTAAACAACCACCCGAGAATTCTAGCGGTTCCAAACCACAGAGGCTTTCTGGTTACTGACGCTCTACGTTCAACAGGGCTCCCCAGGAGAGCTCTGCTCATTGTCATTCCGCTGGAACCCGGTCAGATGGAGTCTGTCACCGCACTTCCCACACAGGAGGGTCTCACGTTGGCAATTAAACGCTCCGGCCTAGAAGCGATTCACATCAGTCCCCCCCCACTCACCGGACAGAACTAGGCATGTGGCCAAACTCCGGAGAAAGAGTTATAATCTTAATCCATTCGGTGGGTTTTGTTTTTACTTCCTGATCTCCATATACACAAAGCGGATGATGATGTCCAGCGAGCTCTGTAGCTTCTGCGTGCACTGCTGTTCTTTCGTTTGTGAAAGAGGCATGGTGACAGGGTCTCATTAGTGAGATTCCTCTGACTTCCAGAAGGAGGAAGGCTTTAGTAAGGGGGAGGGGCATAATGGAAGTGGGTTACAAGGAGGGAGGTGAGGACGCCAACCAAGAAGCTATGTAGTCGTCCAGGTGAGAGATGATAAAGGGCATTGAGTTGATGGATTTGAAGATTATGAAGAATAGTCACCATCAAAACAGTTAATAGCACAGGAATAGCTCAAGCTCACAGACCAAATGCAGCTTCGGGTTGACAGTGCAGATCATGTTTTCCAGAAATGGGAAGGGCATCGCACTCAGGCTCACATTGAAACAACCAACACAGAAAAAAGCCGTCTGAGACACTTCTAAGACCAAAAAGTGAGTGTTTCACAACAGCCAGCGACTCCATTCTTTCGTCAATTGCTCCTCCACCTAGCTTTGCTAATTAAGTTCTCATTTAAACGGTAGCTTGTCAATAATATTGTGACAACTCTGCACGGTGTGGTGATCAAATCAGAAGGCGTATAAATGTCAAATTCCTATACTGCACACCTGGAGCAAATGTATTTATTGAATATGACACTTCAATAAAATAAGTAAAATAAATAAACAGTAGCTTGTAACCTCAGACTTCTAAAACTTGCAGCTACTCATGGCTGTGAAGTTGGCCCTAAATTTACAGACACAGACGCTAGGACATATTTTTCTATTTTCCTGTCCTTACACTGTGGCTTTTCATTTTCCTCTCAATGTCTCCTTTTGAGGGAAACTCTGTGTGAGGAAAGGAGGCCATCTCTATTTTTCTACCCCGATTCCTCCTCTGTCAAGTTCCTTCGTTTCCTTTGGAAGAGTTACTGCCACAGAACCTTCAGACATTATGATTAGGTTTGGTTGTGGTTAATGTCTGTTAATGATCTGGAGAGAGGTGATAACTGCATATTAATGAGATTCACAAAGGAGCCAAATTGAAAGCTGTTGCAGACTCCAGTGGTGACAGCAATAAACTTGAACCTTGCAGGGAGCTGACTAACAGTCTGGGGACATGCAATATGGTGGAACCAGCGGGTGATGCTGACACTTCAGGGGAAAGAAGAGGTTTAGATTTTTTTTTTAAGTAAAGAAGCCATGTAGAAGGTAGAAGTCAACAGAAGAGTCTTAAAGATGAAAATAATAATAATAATATTGAGGTTACAAAAACTAGTCGCTGAGAGAGGAAGTAGAGAACGACACGGCCATTCCATTGACCTCCACCTTCCATGTCTCCTCTCCAACATTCACATGAGTCAGGTCCAGCAAGCTAGTGTATCCTAGTGCATGGGTTTTGGTTCTGGTGTAGACATGTCCCTTGTCTTAGTCTAACGAGACTCATTTCTGGGATTTTTAAATTTTTATTTTTGCTGAAACTAGTGTGAAAATTAGAACCTTTCTTTCTACAAGGACTGCAAGTTATACAGCTGCACATTATACAGGTAATTTAAGCCTGGAGCTGTCAGAGAACAGAGAAGCCCTGGCTGTGATTGAAACCACACAGACAAAAGCTGAACTGACAGTTGGGGGAGGAAGGAAGGGGAAGGGAGGGAAGGAGGAAGGGAGGGAAGGAGGAGGAATGAACATTAGCTCACATGAGGGTGAGGGCTGGCAAGTATGAAATGTAGAGGGCAGGCTGGCAACACGGGCAGGAGTTAATGTTGCAGTCTTGAGGCACAATTTCTTCTCCATGAAAACCTCAGTTTTTGCTTTTCAGGCCCTTTCAAATGACTGGAGGAGACCTACCCACATTACTGAGGGCAATCTCCTTTACTTAAAGTAAACCGATCATAGATGTTAACCACATCTACAAAATGCCTTCACACACAAAAATCTACCAAATGCTGCTCAGCATCACCTAGACTGTGGTTTGGCTATATAACTGGGTGCTGTGGCCTAGCCAAGTTGGCACATACAACTGACCATCATAGGAGTTAAGACAGCGTGGTATTGGCATAGAGACAAACAAAAAGACTGATGGAAAAGAATAGTCTGGAAATAGAAGTGTGCACATATGGATAACTGATTTCAACAAAGATGTAATGGTAGAAGTGGTGAAAAATGATCTTTTACACAGCAGATCAACTGGATATCCATATGCAAAAAAATGAATTTTGATTCATATCTTTCGCCATATAAAAAATTAAATCAAAAGAGATCACAGACCCAAGTGTAAATCCTAAAACTGTAACATTTTTAGAATATTAGGAGAAAACCTTTGTTAACTTGGGTTAGGTAAAGATTTCTTACATATAATACAAATAAAATTAATAAATTAGACTTACTAAAATTTTTTTAAATGCTCTCAGAGAGTGAAAAGCCACAGACTGTATTTGCAAAGCATATATCTGATAAATGAATTGTATCCAGTTTTTACAAAGAACTCTAAAACTCAACAATAAAAACATACACCAGATGATTAAAAAACGGGCAAAAGGTATTAACACTTTGCCAAAAAAGATATTCAGATGGTAAGTAAGCTTGTGAAAAGACACTCAACACTGTTAGTCAATAAGGAAATGCAAATTAGAACTACAATGAGAGATTACTACATCCCTATCAGATTGGCTGAAATCAAAAGACAAATTGTACCTAGTGCTGGTAAGGATGGGAAGGAGGAGCCGGTGGATGTAATATGGGTTCATGCTCTTTGAAAAAAACCACTTTGGGAGTTTTATAAAATGTTAAACACACCTAGTGTATGTTGCAAACATTCCACTTCTAAGATATATATTGACCCAGGACAAATGCAGGCGTGTACAGAAAGAACTGTACACGAATGTTCTTCGGAGTTTTACTTGTAACTGCTCCAAACTTAAAACAATCCAAATATTCACCAACAGATGAATGAATACACAAACTCTGATATATCCATAGAATGGAATGCTGTTCAAAAGAACAAAAAAAAGAATTGTTGATATATGCGAGAACATGAATGAGTATTATGCTGAATGAAAGAAGCCAATACATACTTATGATTCCATGTATATAAAATTCTAAGTCATGGAAGCTAATACATTGTGACAGAAAGCAGATCCACGTTTGGGGATGGTAGGAGGAGTGGGGAGGAGGGTTTACAAAGAAGCCCAAGGAAACTTCTGGAGAGGGTGATGAATATGTTCATTATCTTAATTATGGTGTTGATTTCGTGGGTGTATGCACATGTCAAAACTTATCACGCTGTCGACTTTAAATCTGTGCAGTTTGTTGTGTGTCAATTATACCTCAATAAAGATGTTAAATAGAAGTCAGTGTAGGCGACTGACAGAGAATTTCAAACCAAGTAACTAAAGAACCCCAGGAGCTAACGTCGCATATTTTTCAGCTTACGAATTCTGAAGTGGAATTTGGAATCTCAAGTTCTGACTGTGCCACTTTTAACTTCTCTGAGTCCCGTTTTTATCATTTGTAGAATGGGAGTAATAATTTTTTTTTTTTTTTATTCTGCTACCTACCTCAAGGAGGGTATTGTGAGGACCGGTGGCAATAATCCATGTGAAAGTGCTTTGCAAACCACTTAAATGTTAGCTATGGGGTAGAGTCGTGACATGCCATCTGTGTGTTATTTTTGCCCAATATATACGCTTCATGCCAGCTCAACCCCTAATAGGCCCAATATAAAAGATAATTAATTGTACAAGTTCCTCGAATGGCAGTGAAACCCAGTATTCAGGGCATGACATAGCCTAAATACAGAACAGATTTTGGAATAAATCACTTTCAGCCCAAACTCAAGTGGGGGAAACAGACAGATGCCTTCACACATATGCCAAGCAAGTCAGACCCACGCAGACAGGATGGAGTTCGGGGCAAGGCAAAACGGCCAGTATGAAGGCTTTTTGTGTTTCCTGCCAGAGGCTGTTGCAGGGAGCAGTGACCCCATAACATGGCTGGCCCTGACGCTGAGAGGCTCTCTGCATTCAGAGCCAAGCTTCCTTGGAAATTAACTGGTTTTCTTATTGGCCTCACATTTGCCAATGAGACTAATGGGGCCACAAATCATACTCGTTGGGCTGCAGTTAAAAATGACAAAAATAGAAATACAGTGGTACCTCGAGATACGAGTGCCCTAACATACGAGTTTTTTGAGATACGAGCTGTCGAGCGAGCGATTTTTGCTTTGAAATACGAGCAACATATGAGATAGGAGTAATCGTGCGGATCAGCCGGCTGCACACAACCCACCAATTTACCGCGACTCCAGCGTCTCATAGTTGCCCACGCCTCAAGGTTATGGAATGAATTAAACTCGTATTTCGAGGTACCACTGTAGGTGAATATGCTCAGTGTCATCCTGCTGCTGTTCTCCCCCGGGCATGGTTTTTTAAAAAATATATTTTATTGATTTTTTACAGAGAGGAAGGGAAAAGGACAGAGAGTTAGAAAGATCGATGGGAGAGAAACATCGATCAGCTGCCTTCTGCACACCCCCAATTGGGGATGTGCCCACAACCAAAGTACATGCTCCTGACCGGAATCGAACCCTGGACCTTTCAGTCTGCAGGCCGATGCTCTATCCCCTGAGCCAAACTGATTTCGGCTCGGCATTGTTATTTACTTGATCTTGAACCACAGATGGCATTTTCCCCGTAATTTGGATTCATTTGAAATGATTGAAAAATTTCCCCTCAATCCTCCCTGGGGGACCGTGGATATCTAGGTCCCACTTTTGAGGCCGGCTTTCCACTGTTGACCTAGTTAGGGGGAACCCTGGACAGGTGTGCATAGGAGGCTGCACTAAAGCGGGGTTAGCATTCCCTGGGTGAGCTGTGCCTGAAAGCAGCATCTGGGAAACCAAGCAGGAAGTCTGAGACATGACTGAGATGGGAGGAAGGAGAGGATGGTGAAAGTATGTATGTATGTGTAGAGGGGACAAGAGCAGAATTGGAGACAAAGTGGGAAGAAGCAAGACATCAATGCGGCCTCAAAAGATGGATGGCCAGTTACAAGTCAAGGAACAGACGTAAGAGATGTCTGACCAACTAATGTCTCAGAGGAGGCCACGCCCTTTTTTTGTAGGACTCCATGTACCTCACTGGCTGGAGCTGGTTTCCCAAGAGACCAAGTGCACTGATCACCAAGGACCCAGAGGCCTGTCTGGCCGGGGATTGCCTCATCCAGCACGGATGTAACAGTGGGACCCACACCCCCATTCTTTTGACAGAGTCAAAGTCAGCATTTACGGAAACAAACATGGAGCTTGTAGAGAAATAGAATGATTGTACAACAACCCTAGGTACTAACTTCAGAAGATACAGACGCTGACCTTCAACTGTAGAACCAGAATGACGAAGACCCGGATGACACATACCAGGCCATCACTTGACCGATTTAAGGGTCCTTCTCAGAATGGACTGTGCTGCCCTGCATACAGACAACTTTTCAAACCCCTCCCTTTGATTTCTTTTTTTTAAAAATATATTTTATTGATTTTTCATAGAGAGGAAGGGAGAGGGATAGAAAGTCAGAAACATCGATGAGAGAGAGACATCGATCAGCCGCCTCCTGCACACCCCACACTGGAAATGTGCCCGCAAGCAGGGTACATGCCTTCGACCGGAATCGAACCCGGGATCTTTCAGTCCGCAGGCCGACGCTCTTTCCACTGAGCCAAACCGGTCTTGGCTCCCTTTGATTTCTTGCTTCTGCTTTTCTTCTTTCTCCTTATGAAAACCTCTGCCGGCACTGAGGTGAAGGGATAGGCTTTGGACAAGAGTTCCCCATCTTCTTAGGTGACCAGTACTTGAATAAATCTCTTTCCTCTTTCCTCAGCATCTGTCTCGTGAGTTCGGCTTTTGTGGCGGCAGGCAGCTGAACCTTGGTTTTGGTTACACTTAGGCTGAGAGGATTATGCAGGCAGCTTGTGGAACTTCATGGGTATCTTCACATGCTCCATGTAGAGACAACATGGGAGCAATTATGCATCCCCCCAAAGGAGTATAGCTCAGCCCAAAGGATCTCCTTTGAGACTGGGAAGTATGTACAGTGGTACCTCGAGATACGAGTTTAATTTGTTCCATAACCTTGAGGCGTGGGAAACTATGAGACACTCGAGTCACAGTAAACTGGTGGGTCGTGTGCAGCCAGCCGATCCTCGCGATGACTCCTATCTCAAATGTTGCTCGTATTTCAAAGCAAAAATCGCTCGCTCGATGGCTCGTATCTCAAAAATCTCGTATGTTAGGGCACTTGTATCTCGAGGTACCACTGTATCACTCTCTCCCAAAATATCCATCCTGCCTCAACCGAGCTACATTGAGAGCTTGGGATACCCGAGCATTGCCAGCAGTCTGTGCCGTCAGGTGGCTGAAGCCCAGTAAAGGGGGGTCCTCGTAGGACTTGCCTTTTCCGTAAGGAGAGCGATGCTTTGAGGGGTGCTAGGAAGGCCCACACAAAGCAAAATCTCTCTGTAGCGGCTGCAGAGGAATTTTGAAAGACTAATTCATTAGTATTAAGTTTGCATCTTTTTTTTAAGTAATTTTTAAAAATATTTTATTGATTTTTTACAGAGAGGAAGGGGGAGAGATAGAAAGTCAGAAACATCGATGAGAGAGAGACATCGATCGGCCGCCTCCTGCACGCCCCCTACTGGGGATGTGCCCGCAAGCAAGGTACATGCCCCCGACTGGAATCGAACCTGGGACCTTTCAGTCTGCAAGCCGATGCTCTATCCGCTGAGCCAAACCGGTCTCGGCAAGTTTGCATCTTTTTGAAAATCATCTGGGATGTTGCTGAGAGGGATGAGCTACCAAGTCCCAGGATCCCACTGTGCTCTCACCGTGGTTAGAAGGGCTGTTTGTAAGTTTGAATTACCAGAGCCCTGTGTCTTGCAAGAACGGAAACTCCCTTGAGGGACAAATGACATAAAAAGTGGCAGGGACCTGGCAAGAGAGGTTCAAAGACCAGTCTCATTCAGGTCACCGTTCTGCTCGGTGTCAGGAGTCCGGTGTCTGCCTTCATTCATTGGAAGTCACTTGCTGGGTAAAGGTGGTATCATTTCATCTTCAGCTAAAGATACACAGAGAAGAAAGCTACGCAGAGCCAGAGGGGAGACGCGTTTTCCGATCGCTGCGAAAGGGACAGATTCCAGGGTTTGGCAAGGAGGAGTGTTTCCCTGGCTAAGGCACCACTTACGGGGCTCGGAAAGAGCGAGTCCCAAGCTCAGCCAAGCCAGGCGCATCTCCACTGCCAACAAACACCATTTCCCAGGTTTCCATGGCGCCTTGAGCAAAGCCAGCCTGTCCCGGCTGGTGTGCTGGTTCTGCCAAGTGTCTGGCAGGGGAGTGGCTAAGAAGCCTGGTCCTGAAGGACTGTAATTAAAAAAAAAAAAAAAAAAAGGCACGAAAGCCTGCCAGACCCTGGAGATTCTTCCCTGTCCCAGGCTGTGAGAAGGCATTCTTTTGAGCCAAAGCTGCTCTTGCAAGCTCCATGTTACACACGTAAAAGGGCACTTCTCCCACTGGAGGTACATGTCCCCTTTGGGCGCATGGGGACAGATGGCAAGGCGAGACAGGAGACTAGCGGGTAATTATCTGCGTCCTCCTCTAGGGCCAATTTTCCTCAAGAGTTGAAAGCCTTTTTCTGGTGGCATCTAATCAAAACTACATATGAAATTTCAAAAAGTCATTCTAAGCTTTCTTACTGGAAGTTTGGGAGATGGTTTCTCCAACCCATCATGTTTTTTTTTTTTTTAAGTATATTTTATTGATTTTTCACAGAGAGGAAGGGAGAGGGATAGAAAGTCAGAAACATCGATGAGAGAGAGACATCCATCAGCCGCCTCCTGCACACACCACACTGGAGATGTGCCCGCAAGCAAGGTACATGCCTTTGACCGGAATCGAACCCGGGACCCTTCAGTCTGCAGGCCGACGCTCTATCCACTGAGCCAAACCAGTCTCGGCCCCATCATGGTTTTGAGGTGTTTCTCAGAAACCCTATAGGGCCATACTGGTCATTTGTGAAATTCCATTAATAGAATAGAATTCTTTAAGGCTTTGAAGCCAAGTCACATGAAGACATCCACCTCCCTCCTAAGGTGCCTTTGGTCAATTACCAGCCGTGTCCACTTCAGTGTGAACAGAGCCCAGAGGCTCCTCCACCAAAGGCAAGACTTGGTGAAAGGGAGGGAGGGACACTACATAGGAGGCTCAGTGTTGGAAAGGCTGGTGGAATTAGAACAAACTTCCTGAGTTTCATGACTTTGCCGGAGACCAGTCTGAGAGTCACATGATGCCATAGCTCTTCCTACGCACACCAGGTCCGGTATTTGCTCACAGCCTCACCCAGGAGTGTGGCCAGGCAGGGTTTGAGCCTAACTTCTTTGAACTTCGGCTAACTTGAAGGCAGCCGAGCCTGGGGACCAGAGCTGCCGTGGCAAAGAACAAAAGTACCATCTGCCCCCAAAGAAGCCAAGAGTACAATGAGAGTTTCACACCTGCAAAGATTCTCTATTTGTCCATCAAGTCTCTCTCTCTCTCTCTCTCTCTCTCTCCTCTCTCTCTCTCTCTCACACACACACACACACACACACACACACACACACACGGATATGATAAAAATTAGCCGTATTTGTTAGTGCTCACACACATTACTCTGTAATCAAGGTAAAACACAAATCAGTTTCCATCACTTTCAACCTTACTATTCTTCAGAGGCCTCCCATTGCATTTACAGTAATTTCCAAATTCTAAATACTACTGCCTCCTCTCGTCTTACTGCTTCTCACACGCCAAGGTCAGTTGCACTAAAATTATGTTTCTTAGATGTGCCCTGTGCTTCTTCCTTCCTCCCTCCCTCCCTCCTTTCCTCCTTCCCTCCCTTCCTTTCTTCTTTTCTTACTAGGCTTCACACAAGCCTTTACCTGCAGAGTTGCATGAGCTGGCAAGAGAGGTTCTGATACAGCAGAGGGACCTCCAATTGTCACCAAACATTTCAGCCTGCTCAGGGGCAGATCCCGGTTTTGTGTAGCATGAGGCTTATACAATTTGGTGGTGGTGGTTCTAATTAAGAAAAAAATAGCTTACCCTTGTAAATTTACAAATTCATATGAAGAATACACTGCTAGGCTCTCCAATTGAGGGACTGAAGCTTAACCCTCCTTGGAGTGACAGTAATCTGCCCCTGCTCCTGTGCTTGAATGTGTGTCTGCTGTGGGGAGTGGCAGTACAGGGATTGCTGGTGATACATGATTTTCTCTCCCAGATGTAACAATACGTGTTTTTCCAAGCTGCGTCTCATTTCATAGCTTCCTACCCACGTTTTCCAGTCTCTTTGGGTTTGTGTCTATTTCTTCTTTCTGGCTGGCTCTAGGGCAGCTCCTTGGGCGATGCTCAGGGGCAAACAATGGGCGTGGCCCAGGAGCATGGAATTTCCTGAAAGACAGCAGGCGTCTCTGGTGGGTTGTTGGGATAGACTGATCCACAATTTTTAACACTGGAGATGGAGTCGTACCAGTCCATGCCAAGAGCCTTTTTGAGGCAGCTCATATGGAAACCATCAGTCCCTGTCCCACCCATCGGCTAACTTGAAGGCAGCCGAGCCTGGGGACCAGAGCTGCCGTGGCAAAGAACAAAAGTACCATCTGCCCCAAAGAAGCCAAGAGTACAATGAGAGTTTCACACCCGCAAAGATTCTCTATTTGTCCATCAACTCTCTCTCTCTCTCTCTCTCTTTCTCTCTCAAACACACATACACACATGGATATGATAAAAATTAGCCATATTTGTTAGTGCTCACACACATTACTCTGTAATCAAGGTAAAACACAAATCAGTTTCCATCACTTTCAACCTGACTAGTCTTCAGAGGCCTCCCATTGCATTTATAATAATTTCCAAATTCTAAATACTACTGCCTCCTCTCGTCTTACTCCTTCTCACACGCCAAGATCAGGTTGCACTAAAATTATGTTTCTTAGATGTGCCCCGTGCTCTTTTCTTCCTTCCTTCCCTCCCTTTCTCCCTTCCTTTCTTCCTTTCTTTCTAGGCTTCACACAAGCCTTTACCTCGGTCACTCATCTTACCTTTTCAATTAGTTAACTCTTCCTCATCCTAAGCTCACAACTTGGGGACACAATCTCTACTCCTTATAGTACCTTTGCACATCCATTACTATTACCTCTGGTTTAATGCCTATTTTCTCCATGAAACTAGAAGCTTTGTGCTTCATTTACCTATTCCAATGTAACAAACCATCCAGAACTTGGTGGCTTAAAATAAGGATTTTAGTGACTCTCGCGATTCTGCAGGATGACTGGCCTCAGCTGGGTGATTCTTCTGCTCTGAATAGTTGTTGGCTCGCTTTAGTCGTCAGGGCTGGAATAGGTTGGCCTATCTAAGAGAGCCTATCCATACAACTCTATGTGGGGGGGGGGGTTGGGGAGGGAAGGGTGTTCAGGCTTTCAGCTGGAAGCTCAGCTAGGATTGACTGGAGTGCCTCCATATGGCCTCTCCATGCAATTTAGACTCCTCACAGCATAACTGCTGGATTCTAAGAGGAAGAAAGTAGCAATGGCGAATCTTCTTAAATCTAAGCTCAAAAGCCCCAGATATAACTTTGGTGGAAGCAGTCATGAATTCAAGGGAAGGAGAAGTAAACACTCATCAGTCAAGGAGTAGTACGCACACAGAGGAAGGGAAAACAATGGTGGCAGCCATATTTGGACATTTTCTAGCACCTGGCCCAATGCCCAACCACTGAGACTGGGCACTCTGTCCATCTGGAGAACACTGCTCTCCAAATGTTTGCTAATGCCTAGGTTTAGTCTTTGTGTTTGACATATGCCCTCCTCTCCAGGCCATACGGGTTAGAGATTTATGACTCATAACCCAAAAAAGGCTTGATGAAACAACAACACTCTATGCATTAGCTCCAGTGGTATTCAACCTTTCTATTGCTGTGACCCTTTAATACCGTTTTCCGATGGTCTTAGGCTCTACAGCAGCGGTTCTCAACCCACAGATTGAGAACCGCTAGTAGGGTCGCCTAAGACCATCAGAAAACACAGATATTTACATTATGATTCATAACAGCAGCAAAATTACAGTTATAAAGTAGCAACGAAAATAATTTTATGGTTGGGGTCACCACAATCATACACGAGGAACTGTATTGAAGGGTTGTGGCATGATTAGCTGAAAGTAGCCAACTGTTAGGGCCTCCGGGAACAGCTCCCTCTCCTCTACTACCCTCATTTCTGTCTCTGTTGCATCTGACACTGCAGCACGGCAAACAACGAGGAATCAGAAACTGAGGTTCCATAGTCAGGTGACACACAGGTGGAAATGGGCCACTCCAGATTTCTTTGGGCCAACTTTTTAATATTTTAACCATTTTATATATACTTTATTGATTTTTTGACAGAGAGGAAGGGAGAGGGATAGAAAGTCAGAAACATCGATGAGAGAGAGACATCGATCAGCCGCCTCCTGCACACCCCACACTAGAGATGTGCCCGCAAGCAAGGTACATGCCCCCGACCGGAATCGAACCCGGGACCTTTCAGTCTGCAGGCTGATGCTCTATCCACTGACCCAAACCGGTCTCGGCATCTTTGGGCCAACTTTATGGCTTCTACAGAACTAAGTGTGTTTCCTGCTCACTCATTGGCTAGCAGGGCCTACGATGCCATCGCTCCTCCAATCAGAAGGGAGAAAGGAAGGAGGGAGGGAAGGAGGAAAGGAAAAAGGGAGGAAGGAGTGGGGAAATCAATGATTGCTGGAACTGTAGGCAGCACTTTAAGTATCAGGTTGCCTGCTACCATCACAATCCTAGTTGGTGCTGCAGCTGGCTCAGCAGGGACAGGGAATTGAGAGCACGTATATCATCCTAGGAACAGAGTGCCTGCGAGAACAAGACTTCTCTTTTCCTCGTATCTTCTGCCGCCACCAGCTCAGGCTCACATTTTTCAGGCTCTCTCTCACCCAATCTCGAGACACAGAAATGAGGTCATCAGACTTTTCAGTTCCTGACACCTCCTCAGGTCACAGCAGACTGTAAGATCTCCTTCCTGCCACATTGTGAAGATGTTAAATGCCACCTCTGGCTTCTTATTTTTCAGTGTGGAGAAGTCTGATATCAATTAGATTCCTGTTCTTTTGTAATCAGTCTTTCTTTCTCCCTAGAAGCTGTTATTGATGCTCTTACTGTTCATTAAAATGCATTTTAGGGAGAATATTTTGTTCTGATTGGTCCTGTTTAGGCTGAGAATCAAAGCATTTACCGATCTACAAAGACCCACTAACTAGTACAGAGGACAGACAGACACGAACCCCCTGTGTATTCAAAAGTGCAAATATTAAACTTTTCAAACGTGTGGATATATATATATATATATATATATATATATATATATATATATACACACATATGGCAACATTGTAAACAGGCTTTACGGACTACTATAGGTACTCAATAAACATTTGTGAGTGAGCAAATGAACGAACGAACGAGTAGCATGTTGTATAGCACATAGTAAATTCAAGGAAACTATTATTATTAACAGAAGTGCTACATAAGGGAAGAAAGATGAAAAAAGACTTGATCCCTGCCTTGAAGAAGCTCTTTATCTAGTACTTATCTCATCAAAATGTATGTTTGAAATCTGAGAGAATAATAGAGGTGAGAGTTACCAACTCGCAGAGAGGCTTTCACAGGGAAAAACAGAGCTGAGTTTTAAGGATAGGATGGGGCAGGGAGGAGACAGGAGAGGAAGGAGAGCCAGGAAGTAGGGAAAGGCCATTCTAGCCAAAGAAGAAAATCTCAGGCCAGAGCCCGGATGGGGTAGGTAGGCCATCTTCAGTGTGCTGCGGCGAGAGTGGAGATGAGAGGAAGAAAGAGGAAGGGGAGCAAGAGACTCTCTTCAGCAGAAACCGGTTTGGCTCAGTGGATAGAGCATCAGCCTGCGGACTGAAAGGTCGCAGGTTTGATTCCGGTCGGGGGCATGTACCTTGGTTGCGGGCACGTCCCCAGTAGCGGGGGTGCAGGAGGCGGCTGATCGATGTCTCTCTCTCTTTGATGTTTCTACCTGTCTATCCCTCTCCCTTCCTCTCTGTAAAAAATCAATAAATATATATATTTAAAGAAAAAAAGAGAGAGACTCTCTTCAAAGGGAAATGAAGGCTGCTTTGGTTCACTTACTCCCCACTCGGTGCTCTGAGTGAGGACACTGGGCTGAGAATGGCTAAGGCAGTGGTTCTCAACCTTCCTAATGCCACGTCCCTTTAACGCAGTTCCTCATGTTGTGGATATGTTGGGGGTCACCACCACATGAGGAACTGCATTAAAGGGACGTGGCATTAGGAAGGTTGAGAACCACTGGGCTAAGGGAACCCTCAGAGTCACCTGGATGTGCGAGTCAGAGCCAGGCATTGAGTCCAGGCTGTCCGTCTCCCAGTCATCTTCAGACACTGAAGAGCATCAGATAAAAGGATGCAGTAACTCCCCCAATCCCATTTTCCCTTCGCCTCTTTCTCCAAAGGGCTAGCGGAGAGAAAACTCTATCAGGGGAAGGGCTCCTGGGCAGCCATAATGCAGGGGCCTCTGCCTTCCTGTCCACAAACAGGAACAAGACCTAAGAGGAACAAGGGACAGGGGAAGCTTAGCGGAAGGTACAAGGAAGGTGTAAGGTCCAGCCCTGAGACTCACGGGGACAACAAAAGGGCTGTGGGAGCTGGACCACGAGTCCCACTCCCACTGGGGCCAGAGGAAGACGGAGAAGTCCTGAGCACTGAAAAGAGGAGCATTCTCTTCTCCAAAATGGAAAATAACAAGAATTATGAAAGTGTAAAGTACAGTGGTACCTCGAGATACGAGTGCCCTAACATACGAGATTTTTGAGATACGAGCCGTCGAGCGAGCGATTTTTGCTTTGAAATACGAGCAACATTTGAGATAGGAGTCATCGCGCGGATCGGCCGGCTGCACACGACCCACCAGTTTACCGAGACTCGAGCGTCTCATGGTTTCCCACGCCTCAAGGTTACGGGACAAATTAAACTCGTATCTCGAGGTACCACTGTATAAAGTAATTATAAGGAAAGCCAATAGAGTTATTACTTTTTCCCCCTCCTTCTGAAGGACAACTCTCATTTTTGAAAAAATGTCCTGAGAGAGTATTTGGGGGGTCTGATACCCACTGAGTGTGGCTAAGGACCACTTCCCCATTTTGCAGACAAGATGAGTTGATCGTGATGCAGGGGTGGGAGTGGGGTGGAGGTAGGGAGGAAGGAGCTGTTGGGGATGATGAACCCAAGATTCTCTGAGCCCTGGATCTTGCCGGGGAAGCGAGCAGGCCTGACTCACAGAAGTCTCAGTTTTTCCACTGACAGTGTGCTCTCTCTCTCTCTCTCTCTCTGTGGCAAATCCTGAGTGCAGCCTGCAATCAAGCCTGCTAAAAGCACGTTCCTCTGGGGTGTAAGCGCCACGTGGACAGCTTAAACCATTAGTCTTACAAACAGGAGGAAATTTATGGTTCAATATTTTCTCTGGAGAGAGGCTAATTGGAATTTGCACTGTGGTTTTTTCCAATAACCACGAGCAAATCTCCGGCCAGTGCCCGGAGCTCCCTCAACTTGGCCCGAGGAAAACCCGGGGCTTTGCCATCAAGCCGAGGTTGCAGGCGATGTTTCAAAGAAGGAGAGGTTTCACGCACCTAAAAACGCCGTGCTTCAGACCAAACCTCGCCTCTTTTCATACCTGCGCGGAGCTCCAAAACTTGACATGAGGGAGGCATATGCAGTCGGAATGCGGAACCAGGGCTGTTTGGGCAGGAAAGCAAGCTGGGATAGAGGCCCTGTCACACAAAGCAGTAGAGAGAACAAGAAAAGAAATGTGCGCTCCGATGCTGTAATTTCCTAATGGGGCTGAAGCGGCCTGCGATGGCCGCCGTTCCCAGCGAAGGGAACCTGGGCAAAGCCAGGTGAAAGCAGCGTGGCAGCGCTGACCTGGAGAAAGCTCAGTCTCAGGTCTAATGAAATGCAACAGGCCTCTGCCATCACAGCCTGTCTCTGACCACACATCAAAGGGGAGGAAGTGGATGCTTTGATCCTCGCAGTCATTGCTTTCTACAGAAAGCTTTAACAAAAGGAGGAGGGGCTGGGGTAGGGGTGGAGGGGGCGGGTTTTTCATTCTGGTGTTCATGTTCTTCCAGTTACGGGGAAAGGGGGCAGGCAGGACCGACCAGGTGTAGGGAATATGGAAGGCAAGCGTTGAGTGATTGTCCTAGTGTGACTTCCAGGGACAGAAGCCCCGATTTATCTTCCCCAACTCCCCCTTCCTCGCCACCCCCCGCGTGCCCTGTGATTCCTGCATTCTAATATGAGAGCTTCATTTATTTAGCCGGAGTCTTGACTCTTATTAGAATGTACACCTCTCCTGGGAAAGACGGTAACCTAAGCCATATTTTCCTGCCCCCGAGTGCCAGTTCTAGAATGTATTTCAGATCTTGTCACTATAATGGTTACAACTAGTTGGGCTCCCGGGTGACCCGAGGGTGAAATCTGAATGTCTTATTGTGGGGGACACGATCTCTCCATGACCTGACCCCCCCCCGTCTAGCCGCTGTGGCCTGTGAGTCTGTCCCTCCCTGCCAGACACATTAATCTCCAAGCGGTCCCCAACTGCCTTGTGGCTTTTCACCCACATCTCTGGGAGCCACTGCTGCCTTAGGACGTGGTGTTCTCCGGGAGAGAATGCCAGCCCAAGGTCAAGGTCGAGGAGAAATCACACTCGCCTGCTGTCCTGGTGCCTGACACAGCGTAGGCCGTGAAACTGCTCCTCATACAAATGAATGAGTAAAAATAGCTGCGTCGCTTAGAATCTGCTTTTCTTCTGTTCTGCAGGTTTTCCATGAAGGGGCCGTGTGAGGGGAGGGAAGCGGGGCTCGGGCCTCCGCAGGTGGGACAGGCAGCTGGAAGAGGCGAGTTGGTGTTGGCATCGCTCAGGATTGTGCTGACCGTAAAGTGGCAGCGGCTGAGAGCTGAGGCGGTGCGGTTCTGAAGACATAGAAAGAGCCCTGGGCGTGGTGTTGGGGTTGGGAAGGGAGAAAGGTGGCAGGAGCAGGAGGCGGGCAGGACTGAGGCGGCAAAGCAAAGCCAGGGAACCGTGGCCGTGCGATGGGGTGGGGCACAGGGGATGTATGTGTGTGTGTATGTGTGTGTGCAGAGTATGGGAAGGAGGGAGAGGGAGGTTGCTGCCCCAACTGTGTAGATCAGTGGTTCTTAACCTTCCTAATGCCTCGACCCTTTAAGACAGCTCCTCATGGGGTGGTGACCCCCAACCATAAAATTATTTCCGTTGCTACTTCATAGCTGTAATTTTGCTACTGTTATGAACTGTAATGTAAATATCTGATATGCAGGATGTATTTTCATTGTTACAAATTGAACATAATTAAAGCATAGGATTAATCACAAAAAACAATATGTAATTATATATTGTGAAATTTATTTCTAATTACAAATAAATGAAATTTTGCCTTGAATCGTGGTGTAGCATGGGTAACAGACTTCATAGGACAACAGTAAACTACATTGCTACACTTTGCTACACCGAGGAGCGGTGTGTTGGTTCCTAAGACCATAGGAAATAGGTGTTTTCCAGCAGTCTTAGGCGACCCCTGTGAAAGGGTCGTTCGACCCCCAAAGGGGTCTCGACCCACAGGTTGAGAACCGCTGGTGTAGATTAAAGACAAACACAGTCACCATGCACTTTTTAAGAGTCCAAAATGCTGAGTAAGTCCTCCCTCCATAATGAAAAAGAGGAAGTAACTGGCTAAAATCCCGGTGAAACGGGAGGCGGTGCGAGGTTCAGTTCTGATTGCAGGTTGTGTGCGGTGGAGGACCAGGCCTGAACCGGGGAGAAGAGTGTCCACATGGCCCAGCTGACCCCTCCCCTCTCCTTCCTGGGGGGGTGGCGTTCAAGGACGCACTGAAGGATCATGGAAACCTCCCCGCTGTCTGTCCCTCCCCCCAGTTTGAGAGGGAGAATGTTAGGGACCAGACTGGACATCTGCCACCAGCCGAGATCAGCACGTTGGTTGGATAGGGCGTGGGGGCAGGGCGGGGATTCCCCCGCTGCTTCTCTCCCTTAGTAAGTGTCCCGCTCACCACCCTTCTTACCGTGGTGGCACCTATGTTCCCCCCCTCAAAGCTGACAGTGCAGTCACTGTCACCCCGGGGTGACACAGTGGGGCAGGGGGTTCTGTGTAGTGGGCAGAGAGCCAGCGCTTGGTGATCAGGGCAACTGTGCACGTTGCCTCGGCAACCTGAGCATCGGTCTCTTACATGGACAGTACAAGGAACAATCACGTCCACCGCTGGGGTCACGGATTTAAGGGAGATATCTAAAGCACATAGAACAGCCCCTGGCACAAGTCTGCACTGCAGGTGTGGTACAGAATGGAGCTGGACTAGGTGGAGTAATGCCCCTATTAAAGCAGCCCCAGAGTGGAACCTCCAAGACTCTAGTAGGTGGTCATGGAGACCAATCAATAGCTTACATCCTTAAGTCTCTACTTTTAAGTTACATAAAGGGCTTAAGTGGGACGGAGAAGGGATCTCTCAATTCAATTCAAGTGATCTCTGCGGGCAGAGACCACACAGATATACGATCCCCTGCCATGCGGTTCTTTTTTTCCTCTTTAATCTCATGAGGAACTCGGTTCTCATCATGCTATGGGTGCCGAGGCTTCCGGAGACCTCGGCCCTCATCCTTCTGCTGAGATCTTGGCTCCACCTAGCGGTGTGACTTGATGCTGTGCACACGATGGGTGCAGGGTTGGGGCTAGCGTGGCCTTGGGAAGGCTCTTGTCTCTTGTATGGGTTTCCAACCTCCTTGACTCGACACCTTTCTCCAGTCTTTCCCTATTGACCAAGTTGACTTGGAATTGGTGATGGCACCGTTCCACTTTGCACCTTTATGTGGTGCCTATATTAACTCCACATAGTATTAGCCAGGAAGGAACTAATGGCTCCCCAAACTGTGCATCAAGGAACCCAAGGGGTTCCAAAGAGGCAGTTTGGGAATCCCTACAGGGAGCAAAGCAAGGCAGGCTGAGCTGACAGGGACCCACCTCCCGCTACCCACCCTCTTATCCCCACCTTTCTGCAAACTCTTTAACACCGCGTCCCTGCGATATTTCCTCTTTTACAGATTTTGTGTAAAGTCACAAAGGGAAAGTTTATGTTGCTAAAAATAATATGGAAGACTCTCATCTTCCATTCTCCCTCATTTTAGAATAGATCCAGACCAACAGTTCACGAACTTGCCCAAGTTTGCCAAGCTGGCTCTGCTAGGACCACAATGCCCACTCTCGGTGGTCACACCAGGGCTCGGTGAGGAGGGGAGCCTTCACCCAAGGGCACCTTCGTTACATGTGGAGAAATATGTTTACAGCGATCCCAGACGTCATATTGCGTATTGTTGTTTCACTCTTATAGAGGAGTTAGTGTCATAAACAGGGCAACTGAATCGCGGAGACAGCAAATGATTTGTTAAAAAATCCATGATCTGTGCATCAGAGACCAACAAAAGGAAACACCCCCACCGCTCTCTTCCCTTTTACCCTGCACGCTCAGTTTCAGGATCTGTGCTGAAGACACTGCTTTACTGGGAGGAAGGAAGGAAGGAAGTAATGAAGGGTGAACACTTGTAGAGAAGTAAACACGTGTCCATTGTCTGATGGATGTCTGTAGCACAGTGCTCAAGATTAGAGTCTTTTTGGAATTCTGATTCAAATGAAATGAAAGCACAGATAGCTATGAATCCAACTATCTTACTTAAGTGACTGTGTTATTTGGTTGCTTGTCTATTATAATGTAAGTGTCTTGAAGGCAGGGGATTATGTCTGCCTTATTAGTGATGTCAACATCTAGCCCATTTCTGGGCACAAAGCATACTCAAATAATTGTTATGTGAATAAGATGTATTTCTCTACCAGCAGCTTTGAATTTTAAAAGTACCAGTTATGTCTGTTAATTATTTATACTCAACATTATGCTCAGCAATCAGCTAGACCAAATATAGCCTAGGTTTCAAAGGCTTAAGAGATAATCATACACCTATGGACTCATCAATGGGGGGGGTAAGGGTAGAGGGGGAGGGGTGGGTGCCCGGTGGAGGGGAGCTATGGAGGGGAACAAAGAGAGACAAATGTAATAATCTGAATAATAAAGACTTAATTTTAAAAAAAGGCTTAAGAGATGAATTTTTGAGGAGAATGAGGGCAACAATGAGAAGGACAGTAACTTCCATAGAGATGGTTTTCTGTACTACAAAACAAATTAAACCAAAATATTATTCATCTAATTTAAAAATTTCTATTATCGTAAAGAATTTAGGAAATTTAGAGGCAGGCACGTCTAATATGTTGTGTAGGGTTTTGCTTCTCAACAATAGAGGGCATTATTGTTTTTGTTAGGTCATAAGCATATAAGATATAAATGGATAACAGGAAAAAGGAAGTAGTCTTTGTAGGCCAGTCCTCGAAAATTACTTTATTGATTGATGACTGCGAACTCCAATAATGGAATGTTTTTCTATTTAAAAATAAACTGTTAACAATTCTCTTCGGGTTTGGGTCCTGTTTCCCAGGAGGCTCCTCGTCTAAGTACATTTAGCCAAATGTAACCCAGATTTCTGGAACTAGTGTCCAAATCTGCAACTCACTTGTCATTAGTCACAGCAAAACAGGTCTATGGAAGGTGATAACAGTTATTCAAATGAATAATGTAGTGTAAATGTGCATTTGATTTATTCATTTATTGAAAATTAATAGCGAATTAGTAACTGAAAGAAGGTATGGGAACATAAAGTTCCTGCCTAGTGAGTGATAATTCTCTGACTACATAGAAATAAGCAGATTTCCTGGCTCTCCGGGGGGACTGGGATCACATAGTTTCAGAAGACCACACAGAAACATCTTCTAGCAATCAGCGGACTCCTTAAAAGGAGATGCTCTTCTCTCTGCACTGTGATCACACGAGGTTAGGAATGAGATCCACCTCAGGAAGCCATTCCTAGGATTTGCAGGACGATTTCAGACCAGTAAGTTCTCAAGTCTAATATCTACCACTACGGAATAAATGCAGCCCCCAAGTTATCTACAAAAAAATGGATAAAGATTTAGTTTATATATATATTACATGCAGGTCTAATACCATTGGACTGTGGTTCAGCTTGATCCATGTAGAACTAGCCTACTTCACAATGTAAGCTCTTTATATATTTATCATATATTTTTAACATGTTTATTATTATATATTTTTAACATGTTTTTATGACAGTGATGATGTCTTGACAGCTGTATTCACCTGGATTTTTCATTGGTCTGGTGGTTAAATACCACCGAAATCACAGTAAGACCTGTACTGATAGCTAGAGAGGTGCCCTATTTCAAATACCAGGGCAAAAACTGGATGATCTCTTTAAGGGTTGATGCCTTTCAAATTAATTAAATTGGAGAGAAAAAGGAGAGAAAGAGGGAAGATGAGAGGGAGAAAGGGAGAGAGAAAGAGGTCCTCTCATGCTCATGCCAATTCTTAGAGCAGCGGTTCTCAACCTGTGGGTCGCGACCCCTTTGGGGGTCAAACGACCCTTTCACAGGGGTCGCCTAAGACATCCTGCATATCAGATATTTACATTACGATTCATTAACAGTAGCAAGATGACAGTTATGAAGTAGCGACGAAAATAATTTTATGGTTGGGGGTCACCACAACATGAGGAACTGTGTTAAAGGGTCGCGGCAGTAGGAAGGTTGAGAACCACTGTCTTAGAGTGATGTGTTTCAAAGTAACGTATGTGCCCGTTTTGTCACCTGCTTAGCAACTCGCCTTGGGCACTCTGTCATGGACACTATGGACTGTGGCGCCACTTAGATCCTATCTTATTCTGCAGTTCTCACAGAGGAAGTGTCATATGTGGCTAGAAAATATCTCATTGCCCAGTTGCTCCTACAATTGGAGCTGAGACTCCTGGCTAATTTGAAACTGGTCATTCTACCAATTCTTCTTCGGAAACCGGAAGACAAATCAGCCCAGTGGTTCACATTGTATCTGGATCCTTCTGACCAAAAGGTGCAGGGGCAGGCCTCCATTGGATATGGATGTTGGCTTGAGCAGCTTTAATCGGGGTGAAGATTGAACTATCCTCCCCAAAGAGTGCTGAATGCTGGGGCTTTGGTCTGGGCAAGGAATCTGCTTCCGCATTGGTGTTGGAAAGCCTGTCCTTTGCCATTCTCAAGAGATATACAGCTTTAGAGAAAGGTGAGAAATTAAGTGAAAAAAAATTAAGTGAAATTAATTAAGTGAAAAAAAATTTGAAAGAGAGAGGGAAGGAAGGAGGGGAGGAAGGAAGGGAAAAAGAGAAGGAGAGAGAAAAAGAGAGACCAGAAATCAGAGTGAGCGATTGGGGAGAGTAAAAAGTTGTATTTATATAAGAAATTCTGCTGTGTAAATGGTAATATGGCCTAGCAATTTGGAGTTCTCACTATATAATTAGGTCTCTATTAGCTCTAAGACCACGGAACTAATTAGCAGTGAAATATCCATCTTTCTTTAAAAATATAATTATTCATTGTAGCCACATCTCAATGTCCTTATCTATGAAATAGAAATCAGACCATCTTTCTAGCTGGGATGTTAGATGGTTTAAACTGTATAATGAAAATGGATTGTGAAATACTCTACATGTAGCTTTTAAGTATTACATGATCTAAAACATGTCTTCAAAAACAATGTTTTTGTGAAGAACTAGATTATGATGGCAAATAAAAATTTTAAAAATATACATATTTTATTGATTTTTTACAGAGAGGAAGGGAGAGGGATAGAGAGTTAGAAACATCAATGAGAGAGAGACATCGATCAGCTGCCTCCTGCACGCCCTCTACTAGGGATGTGCCAGCAACCAGGATACATGCCCTTGACCGGAATCGAACCTGGGACCTTTTGGTCTGCAGGCCGACGCTCTATCCACTGAGCCACACTGGTTTTGGCATAGCAAATAAATTTAAATTTAAATATTAACTATAGTAGGTTAAAAGTGGCTAACTGCATGTAGTGATGAGAAGTCATTTGGAGACCAATCTTAGAGCAATAGGAGCAAGCTCTGTGATCAACTAGCAATGTCTGTAAGGGGCATGGGAAGGGTGAGCAACCACAGGCACATTTCCTATAGATGACAAAATGTCAAGATGAAAACTCAAACCCTTCTGGAACTGAAATTTTCATTTTACAGCTAACAAGTCTATAATATTATGATATATATGTATATATTCAGAATTATTTTTTCAGCAGGTCCAAAATCTTAATGATGATGACTATTGCAGATATTTTTCTAACAGCCTCTAGAATGTGAACTATATGTTATAAGTTGCTAATCCCTTCCCTTCAGCACTGGTTTTCTGATGACACCCATCATGCTTGGTTCACAGTTCAATCACACATTTGATGAGTCTACCTCAAATGTTAAAATAATTCAAGTACAAGCCAATGTTTATAAAAGAAAATGTGTTGGGCACAGATTTACTTTCTTTGCTATATTTTACGCCTATGAAATACTCCCGAGTTTGTTCCTATGAAATACCTTCCGCTCCCTGTCTTCACAATTTCTCTGCCTCTCTGTCTGGAGCAAGGTCCTATGAGCAGAGAAAGGTCCCTCAGATTGTTCCCATCAGAATGGCAAATGGAGTTACATTAAAAAGGCTTTCTGGAAAGGGTGTTTTAAGCATTGACCACAGAGAGCCTAGGAGAGAAATTTCCTTGACTCACAAGAACTGGGTAGACTGTGCTATAAACCACATATTCCGCTGTCAGCGCTAACAATGTCCTGTTGGGTGACATTGCACATCTTTTTGTTGTGGCTCATGAATACGGGATTGTCTTCTGCTTTGCATTTCACCTTTTGTATATGTAATGTTTAACCTGCCGAGGCTATTTCATTGCCATAATTATCAAGACTTTTGATCATCTTTCCACCTATTATCACTAGAAGTATTTATTATGCATCTATTTTTTTTTTTATTCTGCCTGGCTTACCACAATGTGGACTGGAGATCATGGCTTTCTATACTGACTGACCTCCCACTCCCCAGCTACAAAGTCATTAGCAATGATCAGAAATGAGTTCGGTCACTGGAAGACTTAGATACAGCGGTTCTCAACCTGTGGGTCGCGAACAGCTAGCAGGGTCTCCTAAGACCATCAGAAAACACGGATATTTACATTAAGATTCATAACAGTAGCAAATTACAGTTATGAAGTAGCGACAAAAATAATTTTATGGTTGGGAATCACCACAACATAAAGAATTGTATTAAAGGGTTGCGGCCTTAGGAAGGTTGAGAACCACTGCTTAGATAGATAAAAATTGGAGTCCAGAGGATAAACCCTGTAATGCAAATAGTGTGGTTTAAAAAAAAAAAGAGTAGTGTGCCAAAATCCAACCCAAGTGATAGAGCCTTAAACTCCGAGAAGCTCACTCTTAGAACTTGTTTCACCAAAACCACACTTAAAAAAAAAACAAAAAACTTTTAAATTCTCTACCTGTCATGCAGATCTTATTTACTACTTGAATATTTCCCACTCTCTAAGCTCGTTCGGAGACATGTCTCATGACCTCTGAATCACACTTAACACTGGCATCATTCATAGATCACTCAAAAACAGTTGCTATCTGCCAAGAAAAATGCATTGAGCGTCGAGGCACCATGCACATCACTGGGACAGAATGATGAACAAGACCTGCGAGATCCCTGCCCTCAGTGAGCAGAGTCTGATGTGGAAGAAAGCCCGAGAACCCGGCAGGCAATTAATGACACACGGCGTGGACTTTGATGTGTTGACATGACTGTGGAAAATAACAAAATCATGCCGAAAGAAAGCCCTGCCAAGTCTCTTAGGATCCAACATTAAACTTCTCCTTAAGTAATTAGACAGAGGATGGCAAAAGCGAGTTTGTGGGGGCCAGGTGGGTAACGTTAACAAGACAACAGAGAGCAGCGGGGAGCATGGGGAGTCCACGCTACCTCCGGGTGCAGGAGCTACTCGGCTCCAGCCAACTGTAGTCACACAGGCCTGAATGCTGGCCCAGTGTTGCCACATCTAATTTTTTCCCCGAGAAACAAGCAAATGTGGGCTTTTATGTGAAATCTCCTGATTTTTCAATTGGTTGACAACCAATTTTCTATTTCGGTAGCTCCGATCTGGCCTGTGAGCTACCGGTTTGCCTGCCTTCTCCACACCTCGAGGCTCCCACGGAAGGGTGCTCCTTCGAGGGAGCCTGTGCAGCGGGCTTCCCCTGCTGGAATCCAGGGCCCCTGGCTCATCTGTCCACCCGCTCAGCCCCTTCCTCCGTCTCCATCTCCCCCTTCACACCCTCTTCCCGTAAAGTGTCAAGGGTTCTTAATCAAAACTGGTTAGGGAAGAGTTGACACCTACAGCTCGTGGGAAAAAATAGGTTAACCCCTGAGAAAAGCTGGAAGGTAACCTGGGAGGCGCCGATGTGAGTGGGTGGAGGAGACCCCGTGGGGGAACCCCCTTTTGTGTTCTTGCATGATGGGCAATGCTCTCCTTTAAAAAGCATTAACCAAGGTCAGATTAACAAGTCAACATGGAAACTGGATCCAAACGAGACTCCCTAATTGTGGGGGGAGCAGGGGCCAGAGGAAAGAGTCCAGAGGACAGGACTGACTCCAAAGCCGCGCCCCCCTCCCCCCCTCCACCCGCTGGCAGGCTTGGGGCATATTTGATAAGGTGAAGGGAAATTGCAAAATTAGAACTGGCAACTTATACAGAGAGGCCCAGTGCAAGGCCGCGGGCCCGAGGCGGGCCGCGAACGTTGAGGAATTGTGGGGGAAAGAGGGTTTGGCAGCCTGACTTCCTGTGGCTGTATCCAAGGCTAATTAGTTTGCAGTGTTCTGTGTGTGCCTGGATGGAAATAATCCCAGCACCGAGAGGCACGAGGGTGAGGAAATCAAAACCACATGCCCCAAGAAAGAAAGGGGAAGGGAGCGGTGGGGGAGGAAGACGAGAGGGGGTGGGGGGGAGACTTGTCCTTTCGGCTACATTTTCTTTTCTTTTCTTTCTTTTTTTTTTTTCTTCTTCAGGAGAAGGCTCTCATCATTCTGTTTCATGACCAGTAAATCACCACCGCAGCCCTGTCTGTCACATCTCCCAGCTGCGGCAGAACTCATTAAACATCAAAAGACGGCCCATCAGTTCTGCTTAGTTAGAAGTCTGACTTACGAGAGGTCTAACCGGGGAGGAGTTTGCATGTTTTTAATAATAGCTTAAGGAACTTCTTAACACCCCATAAATTACTTAATGCGACCAACTCTTCCTGTAGCCCAGCCGGCATCTGAGAGTCGCTGAACCGACCCAGACCTACCCCCGTGGCAATGGCTTTTGGCGACCACATTCCAGGAGATAGGCAGAGGGTTTGCGCATGCTCTCCTTCATAATTCCGGGCCCGTTATTAAAAAACAAACAAACAAACAAAAAAAACACACGAGGTACCTGGCTGGGTGCGCCTGTCCTTTCTGAAACGTGCGACGTAGAGTTCCTTTGTCTCTGTGTCTCTGACACACCGTCCAAGAAAGTCACCGGGCTGTGGAGTCCCCTGGCCCGGCACCTCATACCAACAGGAAATGGTTGAGCTGAGAGATTGATGAATAATGAGGGCCAGTAAAACAGAACCCTGCCCCAACCTTGAGGGAACACGCTCAAGAGATATTTAAATTAAAAAAAAAATACTTATTGAGTGCTTTCTCTGGGTTAGACCTGAGACAGATAAGAATACATGTAGACATTTTGACTCCCCTCAAAGAGTCCACAGTGTCACAGACACGCATCACCATGTTGAGGCATTAAAAAAACAAAAACATGAGAGGGAGAGATGTCTCCCAACGGCACCTTTTAGAAGGTCTTTGGGCGTCGGTGCATGTGCCACCACCATTTGTTCCACCTGACCTCCTGTGGGCCCCGCTCTGTGAGGGACACGGCCTGGGGGAAGCACAGCAGCTGCTCGAGAGAAACTTCAAAGAGGCAGAAACATGGGCACCGTGTCTTCCCTAAGAGAGTGGGGTGAGGGGACTCAGTCCAGGCTTCTCCCCACTTGACAAGACACAGAAGACATTTCTAAGCCTTTATCTAAGCACTACTCCCTCTAAAGCAGTGGTTTTCAACCTTCCTAATGCTGCGACCTTTTATTTACTTTTCTTTTATTTTTTTAAAAATATATACTTTATTGATTTTTTACAGAGAGGAAGGGAGAGGGATAGAAAGCCAGAAACATCAATGAGAGAGAGACATCGGTACATGCCCCCGATTAGAATCGAACCCGGGACCTTTCAGTCCTCAGGCAGACGCTCTATCCACTGAGCCAAACCAGTCTTGGCTGCTGTGATCTTTTAATACAGTCCCTCATGTTGTGGTGATCCCCAATCATAAAATTATTTTTGTCTCTACTTCATAACTGTAGTTTGCTACTGTTATGAATCTTAATGTAAATATCTGTGTTTTCTGATGGTCTTAGGAGACCCTGCTAGCTGTTTGCGACTCACAGGTTGAGAACCGCTGCTCTAAAGAGTCTCTCTGGCATGAGGCTAATATGGAGACAAAAATCAACAGGGATGGACATCATGCTAGCAATTTATTGGTTGCACATGCCTGTATTGTGTCAGGAGCTGAGCTGTGCTGGAAAGGGTTACCTCAGAGAACTCTCCTGTTGCCCGTTGAGAGATACAGCCATCCGCAGGAAGAGAAGGAACCAAGTGTGATCAGGATGCAAATAGTAAGAGGAGAAGGGACTCAACTCAGACCTGAAGGAGAGCAGGGAAGGCTCTCTTAGCAAAGATGGTGGGTACCCTGCGTCTGCAAGAACCCACTGGCCAGACGTCGAGAACGGGGACATTTTAGTGCCAGGGTGTGGCTGTTCGCCATGATCTCTCTCCCAAAATCTCAGATCATGTCATCATCACTGTTTTTGCCAGACATTGAATGAGCGATCACTATGTGCAGGAGACTGCACTAGGAACCATACATTAAAGAGGTCTCTCTCTTTAAATGATAAAGAATTTAGAGGTTGGTGGATGGATGAATGGATGGAAGGACAGATAGATAGTGACAAATGATGGCAATACCTTGTCTGTACTTTATTTTCTTGTGGCAGTACCAGTTTTAAGGGCCTTCATGCAGTGCTTTATTTTACCCTACTTTCCTGAGAGGGAGGTAGGAAAGACATTACTCAATCTATTTTGAACATGAGGAGACTCGTATGCTAGTGAATAGTGTAGGGGACCAGTGCAGAAAATCGATTACTTGGAGGAAGAGGGAAAAGGGGGATAAATGAAGGTGAAGGATGGAGAAACAGGCCAGGAGAGGGATGGTTTCCAATCGAAGCAGATGAACTGGCCAAGCTGAGATGGGAAGAAGCAGCCAGTGCTCTGAGCATTTGGACCACGTGACCTGTCAGTCTTGGAGCAAACTCTCAAGTCTGGCTCAGGCAGTGCCTCCAGGAGGCTCGGGTGAGGAGCCAAGGACACACCGCTAACAGACACCTCGAGAGACACAGAGGTGGAAACGCTGTAAAACAGAAATGACCTGTGAGAGTCTGCCCAGGGCTTGTACTTTACAATGTGTTTGGGGTCAGCATGGGCTGGGCGCCGGGACCATCCTTCCTGCCATCCTTTCTTTCCATCCCTAGACGCTGTGTCTCATCAGGTTTAAGACTAGACCCTGCTGAAGTGCCGCCTCCTCCAGCAAGCCTTCCTTGATTTCACGAGCCAGGTTAGAGGCCCACCTAAGCTACCACTGCACAGTCGCCACAGGTGCCGAAGCTTTTAGTGTCTCTGTCCCTCCCACTAGTCTGAGGATAAGGATCATGCTCTTCTACTCCCAACACTTCGTGCAGTGACTAAGATACAGCAGGTACTCGAAGTTTGTTGAACAGCTGAATGAATAAATGAGTACCTAAGAAGATACCCAGATCCTCCAGATAATGACATCCTGCCTTCTACATAAAGACTCTTAGTTCCTGGAGTCTGTAGAATACCTTCATCTTTTTGCTTTTTTAATCTAAAAGATCCTCAGAAACAGATTCAGTTCCAAAGCACTATTTGTAATGGTCTTTTTGGCTAGACTCCAGTGCCCAGTGACTCAAGCACTGATGTAGGCATTACTGTGAAGGTGTTTTGTAGAAGTAATTAAAATCCGATCGCTCAGCTTTAAACCATGGAGACTATTTCAGATAACCTGCATTGACCTTGTTTATTTATTTATTTTTTACATTTATTTATTATTTTTCCCCCCTATTGCCCTCCCCACCCCCCAGTACATGCCCTCCTCTATCTCCCTCTCCCTTCCCCCATTGCCCTGTATCCACTGCTCTCCCCACACACACATGCAGACAAGTCCTTCCATTGATCTCCCATAGGCCCCTCCTCCCCAACTCCCCCTGCCTTCCCACTGGAGCGGGACCGTCTGTTCATTGCCTCTTTGTAAAGTCAGAAAAGCAGCAGCTGAGGCAGCTCTGAAGGCGGAGAAACTGCCCGGGGCTCGCGGCTTCGGCTTCGGCCTGGCCGCCTGCCTCCTGCCGGCCTCCCCTGTGGATGTGGGACTTGCCGAGCCAGCACCCACAATCATGTGGGCCGGTCCCTGGCAGTAAATCTCCGACTACACACGTCCCACTCGTTATGCTTCTCTGGGCGAATCCTGACTGATACACTGTAAATTCAGAACGTCTGGAAGGGTTTGAGCTCGCGGTTCCCCTATGCATTTCCACGAGAAGACGCCAAACTCTCCAGCTTTAATCATTCTTGCGGACAGAAGGATGCATCAGCATTCTCCTTCTCCTGCCTCTGGTACAGTCTACCAAGTGTCTTTTCCTGACACGGGCCTGTGTGTTAATCCACCGGTCTCACCCATCTCCTCAATCATTTCTGCAGGTGTGCTGAGGAAGAGAGCTGCTTAGCGGTGAAGGCCAGCTCAGACTGGGCTGCCTCGCCTCCTTGAAGTACAGATTTGAACTGGCTGGAACATTCTAGAACCGCCGATGAGTTCCTCCAGAAATCAGGAGGAGCACAACTTTTACTGGGCTTAGTTCTGAGTTCTAGAGAGACACGCCCACCCTTCTCCAGAATTAAAAACAGCCTAATTGACACTCTGTTTGGTTTGAGCTGGCTGGGTGATAACGGAAGAAAAGTGCTGGGATGGTTGATGGTAACGTTAAAACATGTGCCAAGTTCTATAATTCTCCAGTGCGCACCTATGAAGTTTTCCATTTCATCTGCCTCTGCATCTTTTGCTCATTATTGTCAGTTGTGTAGGCATAACGGTTTTCTCAGGCTTCGTGATTCACTCTGCCTTTGGGATTGATTCTACTATCTAGAAATTAATTCCATATGTATGTGCAACCCTCCATTTATTTTCTCACCACCTCTATTTAAAAAAAAAATTATCTCTATTTTCCTTTTGTCATGTTTACGTTCCTTTTCTCCGTAGTACTCTTAATATTCTCACAGCTTTTGCACTGGGTGAAGTAAGAAATATTTCTTAAAAAAAAAAAATCTCCAAACCATGCACAAATGCGGCAAAAATACTGAATAAACGGTTGGGGGAGGTGGAGGAGGGAACAGAGGGGATACATGGTGATGGGTGGAGACTTGACGTGGAGTGGTGAACATACAATACAGTGTACAGATGATGGGTTGGAGTTCTGTGCAGTTGAAACCTGGATAATTTTGTTAACCAGGGTCAGCCCAATAAATTAAATTTAAATAATAAAAACAAAGACTAAATAGTTGGCAGAAACCTAAATGGCAGGACATTGGCTAATAGCGCCATCTGTTGGTTGTGGGTCTGATTCCAGATTCCCTAATCTGTGCCATGGGTCTTTTCGTCCTACCTTGTACCACCACACACACTAAATTACTGTAGCTTTATAATAATTCTTATGTACAAGAGAATAAGTGTTATAACTCTAATATTTTTTAAGATTCTCAGGTATTCCTGTCTGTCTATATTTAAATATAAAATCTCCCATAAATTCTGTCTGTCCTAAAAAGAAAACCTGTTGGAATTTCAATTGGGATTGCATTTAATTTATAGACGAATTTGGGAAGAATTGGTATATTTACAATACCGAGTTTTTCAATCCATGAGTCTTTGTTTTATCTCTTCTATTTTTCTCAATATTGTTTCATAGTTTGCTGTGTAAGGTAATACACATTTTATTTATCCCTATGTAGTTGATGTTCTTTTATTCTATTGTATTTTCTTTAAATTTCATTTTCTATTTGTTCATTATAATTACACATAGACATAATCTTTGTTTATTGTCCTTGAATCCAGTATGTTGACTAAAGTGTTAACTCTAAAAGTTTATCTGTAAATTCCTTGGGATTTCTTAGATACACAATTATGTTCTCTGCAAATAAAACATTTTTTTTCCTTTTCTTATTACACCATTGCAACATTGGACCTCTACTAATGTGTTAATTAGAAGTGATAAGAGCAGGGATCCTTGGCATCATTTCCTACCTTGAGGAAAAATATTTCACCATTCAGTTTGATATTTGTTGTAGGTTTTTGATAGGTCTCTTTATTAGATTAAAGATATTCCTGGTTTCTTTTTGCTTTTTATTTTAAATCATGAATGGATTCTAACTTTTACCAAATGGTGTGATCCTACCGACTCTATTAATGTAACTTCTTCCTTAAATGTTTGATAGAGTTTACCAATAAAATCATCTGCGCCTGAAGCTTTCTTTGTGCAAAGATTTTTTTATTTTTTTAATATAAATTTTTATTTTTCAGATTATTACAATTGTTCCTTTTTTTCTCCCTTCATAGTTCCCCTCCACCTGGTTCCCAACCCACCCTCTGACCTTACCTCCCCCCCACTGTCCTCATCCATAGGTGTAAGATTTTTGTCCAGTCTCTTCCCGCATCCCCCTCAACCCACTCACTCCTTTCCCCCTGAGAATTGGCAGTCCAGTCCCCTTTCTATGCCCCTGATTCTATTATATTCACCAGTTTACTCTGTTCATCAGATTTTTAATTTTCTTGATTTTTACATTCACTTGTTGATAGATATGTATTTGTTGTTCCTAATTTTTATCTTTACCTTTTTCTTCTTCTTCTTCTAAAAGAGTACCCTTCAGCATTTCATATAATACTGGTTTGGAGTTGATGAACTCCTTTAGCTTGTTCTTATCTGTAAAGCTCTTTATCTGATCATCAATTCTGAATAATAGATTTGCTTGGTAGAGTAATCTTAGTTGTAGGTTCTTGCTATTCATCACTTTGAATATGTCTTGCCACTCCCATCTGGCCTGCATGGTTTGTTGAGAAATCAGCTGACAATCATATGGGTGCTCCCTTGTAGGTAATTAACTGTTTCACTCTTGCTGCTTTTAAGAGTCTCTCTTTGTCTTTTGCTCTTGGCATTTTAATTATGATGTGTCTTGGTGTGGTCCTCTTTGGATTCCTTTTCTTTGGGGTTCTTTATGCTTCCTGGACTTGTAAGTCTATTTCTTTCACCACGTGGAGAAATTTTTCAGTCATTATTTCTTCAAATAGGTTTTCAGTATCTTGCTCTCTCTCTCTTCTTCTGGTACCCCCATAATTCACTTGAAGTTGTCCCAAAGGCTCCTTACACTATCTTCAAATTTTTGGATTCTTTTTTCTTTTACAGTTGTTTTCTACTTCTTTGTATTTCAAATCTTCAACTTGATTCTTGCATTCTTCTAATCTACTGTTAGGTCTCTGTATAATGTTTTTTATTTCAGTCAGCATATGTTTAATATCTAGTTGGTCTTTTTTTTTCATATCCTCAAGGATCTCGCTAAATTTATTGGCCTTTTCTAGGAAATTCTTGAAAAACCTTATAACCGTGGTTTTGAACTCTATATCCAGTTGTTTGCTTTTCTCCATTTCTTTCATTTGTGATGTTTCTTTGTCTCTGCATTTTCGCTGCTTCCCTGGATCTCAGTGTCCCTTGGTAATTGCTGTGACCTCTGCCTTTCAGCTCCTGAGTTTCTGTGCGCTCCGGGGACAGTATGAGTCTGGGTCTCCGAAGTCTTGCCCAAAATTGGGGTTCAGTGCAGTAGGAACTGGAGTTCAGTGCATTCAGGAGGTCTGGCTTCCTCCCACTAGAGAAAACCAGCCGTACCCTCAGAAGTAAGTCCTCTCTTGGAGCACTCACACGTGCATGCATGCCTCCAGATCTCTACCTTTTGCAGCTCCCCCGAGTTTCCGTGTGCTCTGGGGACCCCTATGAGTCAGGGTCCTCATCTGAAATTGGGATTCAGTGCAGTCAGAAGTTTCCATCTCCCTCCTGCTAGAGGAAGCCAGCCAGGCACTCAGCTGCCCACCCTTTCCATGTGCATGTCTCTGTACCTCAGCTTTCTGTAGCCCCTCTGAGTCTCCGTGAGCCCCTCTCTTTCCTTCTAGTTGTAGAATTTCCACTCAGCCAGCTTTCTAGTGGTTCTGGATGATGTCCATTTTGTCTTTTAGCTGTAGTTTTGAAACTGTTTTGAGAGGCAGCAGTTTAGGTGTTCACCTATTATGCCATCTTGGTTTCTCTCTGTGCAAAAATTTTTAAACTAACAAATTCAATTTCTTCAATAGATATAGGGATTTTTGCATTTTCTATTTTATCTAGTGCTAGGATTAGTAAATTGTGCTTTTAAAAGAATTTATTCATTTTATTTAACTTGTCAAATTTATTTGCATACAATTTTAATAATATTCCCTTATTATACTTGAATGACTATATGATATGTAGTGATCTTCTCTTTTATTTCCGATATTGATTAGTTTTGTTTATTTTTTTCCCCACTGGTGTCAGGAGTTCATAAGTTTTTTAATTCTTTCCAAAGGACCTTTGATTTTGTTGAATTTCTTTATTACTTGTTTTATATTTTATGATCTCCCCTTTCATTTTCTTTTTTTTCTTATTTCTAGTTACTTTGGGTTTAATTTAGTTATGTTTTCCTAGCTTCTTAGGGTAGAAACATAGATCATATTTATTTTCTAACATAAGCAATTAATGCTATAAATTTTCCTCTATATTCTTCTAAATTCAGCTACAGCTTTCCTTTTAAAATATATTTTCATCGTCATTGTAATAAAAATAAATTTGTTCCATTTGTGATTACTTTGTTTAATTTCAGATTTTTTTTAAACTTACCTAGGTTTTATTTTTTTGGTTGATTTCTAGCTGAATACTCTTTTATTAAAAAACATATTATATAAGATTTCAACTTTTAAAAAAATCTATTGAGACTTAATGGCCTATTTTTTTGGGGGAAAATCCATTTAGCTTGAATACATATTATGTAGTTGAATATAAGTGTTTTATAAATATCAATTAGGTCAAGGTACTCGGTGATGTTTTTCAAAATCTTCATCCTAATCTTTTTGTCTAGTTTTTCTATCTGTTACTGAGAAAAGAATGTTAAAGATTGTGGACTTCTTTAGTTCCTTCTTTTTTTTATTAATTTATTTTTTATATATTTTATTGATTTCTTACAGAAAGGAAGGGAAAGGATAGAGAGTTAGAAACATTGATGAGAGAGAGACATCGATCAGCTGCCTCCTGCACACCCCCTACTGGGGATGTGCCCGAAACTAAGGTACATGCCCTTGATCGGAATCAAACCTGGGACCTTTCAGTCCGTAGGTCAACGCTCTATCCACTGAGCTAAACCAGTTTCAGTTAGTTCCTTCTTTTGTTCTGCCATTTTTGCTTCATGAATTTGAAACTCTTTTATGATTGTATGTTTCCCTCAATAATTGAGACCTTTATCATCATAAAATGTTATCTCTGGTAACATTCTTGATCGTAAGGTGTACTTTGTTTGATATTGATATAGTTAATGAGCTTTCTTTGGCTTAATATTGGAATACATACCTTTTTTCTTTTTACTTTGAATCTGTGTTTTCATAGTTATAGTGCATTCTTTGGAGACAGCATGATGTTGAATCAGAGTGGCAAGAGTGGGCATATTTACCTTGCATCTGATCTTGGCATTGGTATTGAGTCTCTCACCATTAGGTATGACATTAGCTGTATTTTGTATCTGGTTATTCAGATGACCTTTATCAACCTGAGGGCGGTACCTGTAATTCCTGGTTTGCTTAGAATTTTCATCATGAATGCTTTTGTGTTGAATTTTGTCAAATGATCTTTCTGCATCTAGTGAGATGATCATATGTTTTTTTTTCCCTTTAATCTGCTGACATGGTAAATTATAGTGAGTGATTTTCAAATATTCCAAGGGCAAACCCCACTTGGTCATGATGAATTATCATTTTAAAATATTGCTGGATTTGATTTGCTAATACAATTTTATAGGAACTTTTTACATCGATATTTATAAGGAACATTAATTTGTAGTTTTACTTTCTTATAATGTCTGGGTTTGGTATCAGGATAATGAATTGGGAAGTTTTTCTTCCCATTATGTTTTTGAAAAAATAGAATTGGTATATAAATGCAGACTTCACCAGTGAAGCATCCGGGATGGATGGGAGTTGCCTTTTGGGGAGGTTTTAAACTAGGAGTTCACAATTTTAAGTCAATATAAAAATGTGCCACTTAACGTGAGTAAGCTTTGCTGCTTTACATTTTTCAAGGAATGTGTTCACTTTCTCTAAATTGTGACACTTGTTGATGTAAAAGTATTCATCATATTTCCTTACTATTCTTTTATTAGGTCAAATCTCAGGTCAGCTCTTAGCTTTCCTCGGCGGCTTGGTGTCTTCCCTGAGTAAGTATGGTTCAAGTCCTCGTCAGAGATGTGGGCAGTTGGGTTTCCCTCTTCCTCTCTTGGATTCCCCTTAATTTTCTACTTGTGGTTTGACCCATATTCTGGTTCTTCTAGTCAGTAAGACTGTGGATTTTATATTGGCGTTTTAGCCACTCTGCCCGGTGGGGACTAGAGCCTGCTTCTGTCTTAAAATTACAAAATATCGAAACTCAAGTGCCATTTCCTTGCTCCATGCATTGCCTCTCTCCAGTACTTTTCATCTCTCTCCAGTACCTTCAGATAGTGCTTTTATAACCAATTGTTGTCTAGTGAGTGTGCATGTGCGTGTGTGTGCACATGAGTATGATGTGTGTGTGCACGTGCACACAGGTTGGTCTAAGAAATCCTCAGATATTAATGAAGGTGGAACCACTACATAGTACTAAGGCCCCCAATTAACAAGTCTGCTCCATATGAAGCATTATCCTTTTCTAAAGACTGTCTCCCCTAGATTCTATAAATCAGAAAAACCATCTGAATAATTTCAGAACCCACAGCGTTTTTCTTGAGTCATCTTTGAACTGGCAAGTACTGATGTGGGAACTTCCCTCCCTAGTTTTAAAGGGGAAAAAGTTTGAGTCCTCACTTTACTGCTCTTTGCACATCGTGCTTTGCTAAGACATGGTACAGGCAAAGCTCCAGTCACATGGAAATTTATTTCAGAGAAAGACGATGGATCCTGCCTCCTTTCCTGTCCTTCCCCACTGAGCTAAGCTGGCAAACCCAAAAGAGTGCCTGAGGATCCCTGTGTTCACTTTTCCTTAAGCCCACAATCAGCAACTTGCTTTTCTCCTCCACGTCCATTTGATTTGCTCTACCTTCCAGTCCACCAAAATGTCCCAGAACTTTCCTCAGGGTACTTCTAAATATCTCCTAAATAAGAGAAGAAGGAGTTAAGTGAGGGAGAAGTAGGTAAAAACCCTTTCCCTACAGCTGGGCACCATTCTACCTCAATAATAACTGTCTATGCCTCCTTTTTTTTTTTTTGTAGCAGCAAAGTTTTTTTTCTTTTCTTTATTAAGATATTACATATGTGTCCTTATCCTCCTTCATTCATCCTATATAATAAAAACCTAATATGCAAATTGTCCTCTTGACTGGGAGTTCAACCAAGAGCTCAACCAGGAGGTGGGGCCGGCCAGCTGGCCAGTCAACCGCGGGAAGGGAGGCCCTGGCTGGCAACTGGCAGTCACTAGGGACTCTACCCATGCACGAGTTTTGTGCACTGGGCCTCTAGTAAGTACCTAAGATGCTTATTCCTCCACCAGACATCTTGACATGCAAAGGAGGGTCAATGACAACCAATACCAAGTCATGCCCCCAGGGGCTTTTGTTTAGCCATCCAAACAAAGAGTACAGCAGCACGCATGTGTTGTGCTGGAGACTGAGCAATGTCTGAAAAAGTGATCATTTCTATGGGGAGGAGCGGATGCTTCTTGAGTGATTGTCAACCAGATACACAGAGATGCAGGTAGAAGAACTGGCCATTTAGGTGAAGAGATCACAGGCTTGAATTTATCTGGTATTTCTAAGAAAACTGCAGGGATGTGGATGTTTGTGCCATGGGGAGAGAGGAGGCTGGGGGGGCGGTGTAGAAAAGAGTCCTAACAGGGAGGGCTCTATTGCATGCTCAGAGAGTTTGGACTTCATCTTGTAGAGTGTACTAAACCACCGAGGCATCTTAACCAGGAAGATAGCGGATTCACATATGTTTTAGGAAAATCCATGTGTTCATTCCTGCATGTTCATGATGCCTGTCAGGGTCCCTCCCCTAAGAGCTGGTCTGATGCGGGGGAAGAAATGGGGTCAACAGAGAAGAAACATGGTCTCCAGAACCAGCTGGTCTAAAATGGGACTACAGTCATCTATTGTGTGCTACACTGAGCCTCTTTTCATGCCAGATACGGTCTGGGGACCAGATCTATTTGGACATGGTTTGGGCGAAACACTGGTTGTCTTTTCCAAGATTATTTCGATTTCAAGAGGAAAGTCACAGCATCAGAGTTGCAAGCAAAAGGGGCATTCTAGGCCAGCCAGACTGTGCAAAAATTAATACCACAAAACAACCATAATTAAGCCTTTGTGAGAGCATCACTGGGAAGGGATTGGAAGGCACAGGCTGCTGGGAATAAAATTGGGAGGTGTTATCAAATACTATAAAATTTGAAAGAAAATCAGAAAGGAGAGGATGAAGATGAATTCATTTTTCTTTCTGAAAGCAGGACTCAAAGGTTCAGGCAAGTTCCTTGCTCTGAAATGAACAAAATAATGGAAAGTAGAGAACTGAGTGTCATGGCACAGAGAAATGTGTCTCTCCACAAGCCTTGCTTTTCTTCTCAGAATCTGAAGGTGCCCAGCCAGAGCTGGGACAGTTGCTAACACAGTGAGCTTAGGAAAGAGTCAGGTATTAGGTCTCATCTGAAGCCAGTGGGTCACTGAAACCCTGGCCAGTCTTATATCCCCATCATGACATGACATTTACAGTGTGGCAGTGCCCACTTAAACCATTTGACCTGAATTAACTATCACATGATAATTTATTGAAACTAAGACTCACTTCATGGGATCTTTTCAGAAGCATCCCCATCTGTTGTACACTCTGGGGAGGTTCCCTAGAAGGAATGACAGTACATGTATGTGATGTGTTGGGAAGCATGGGACTTCATGTCCCAACTCCACCACTTAATCCCTTGAAGATAATCCTGTTTCTTTAACTATAAAGTGGACATCAATGTCACTTATTAGCAGGCTCATTACTAATGAGTTAATAAAAGTAAGAGTTCTTTTTAAGGGTTATTCAGATGTTAATAATAATATTGACCAATGAGAATGGATGGTATCTAAAGCTAAACTGTTGAGTGTAGTAGGCATGAGCCACATGTGGTCATTTGAAACATGGCGAGTTTGACTTAAGATGTGCTGCTAGAGTTGGCACCAAAAAAGAATGGAAAATATCTCATTAATTATTTTACATAGATCATAAATTCATAATTTTATTATTATAAAATATTTATAATTTTATCACAAAATATTTATTATAAAATTATATTTATAATTTCTATATTTATAATAAACTTCTAGTAAAATTATAATATTTTAAATATATAGGATTAATAGAATATAACACTATTAAAATTAATTTGTTTCTTTTTATTTTAATGTAGCTAGAAAATATAAAAGTTTTGTGTAGCTTGCATTTGGGCTTATATTATATTTCTAACTAGAGGCACAGTGCATGAAATTCGTACACTTGGGGGGGGTCCCCCTCAGCCCGCCCTACACACTCTTGCAGTCCAGGAGCCATTGGGGGATGCCTGACTGACGGCTTAGGCCCGCTCCCTGTGCCACCAGTCGGACATCCTTAGTGCTGCTGCAGAGGCAGGAGAGGCTCCTGCCAGTGCGGTTGTACTCACTAGATGTGAGCCCAGCTTTTGGCTTAGCTGTGCTCTGCCTGTGGGAGCAGCTCCTGCATTAAGCAACTGCCCCCTGGTGTTCAGTGTGCATCATAGCAACTGGTCATTCCACCATTGGGCTGAAACTGGCTCTCCAATATCCCTGGAGGGGTCCTGGATTGCGAGAGGACACAGGCCAGGCCAAGGGACCCTCACTGGTGCACAATTTGGGTCAGGGAGGAATGTGGGAGATTGACTAGCCATGAAGGGATCATGGGAGGGCTCCAAGGCGTGTCCAGCTTGTCTCGCTCAGTCCTGATCAGCTGGACCCCAGCAGCAAGCTAACCTACCAGTTGGAGCATCCACCACCTGAAGGTTAGTGCATGTCATAGCGACTGATCGATTGGTCGCCCCCTGGTGGTCAGTGCACGTCATAGTGAGCCGTTGAGCAGTCTTAGCATATCATTAACATATTACACTTCCATTGGTTAAATGGCTGACTGGACAACTGGACACTTAGCATATTAGGCTTTTATTTTATAGGATAGACAGTACTGGTCTAGATTATTTCCCATTCAAGTGCAAAGGAATGTGAGAGTTTTGAGAACCATCTTTCAAAGTTGGATATATGTGACAAATTTATTTTACTAGTTCATTCATTTTTCTTTTTTGTCTTATTGTTTAAAGCAGTGGCTGGCAAACTGCGGCTCATGGGACACATGCGGCTCGCACGAGCCACTGTTTGCCACTCTGTTGACTAATGAGTTTGCCGACCACTAACCTAGACTCTTGAATCTAATAATTAAAGGCTGTTGTCGTTCCTTGTGATTAAGCCCCTATCCCAGTGGTCGGCAAACTCATTAGTCAACAGAGCAGCAAACTGCAGCTTATGAGTCTGTACATATATCAGGGGTGAGAACTATAATACAAGTATTACATATAATAGTACATATATCTCTTTTTTCCCCATTAACCTTCCCCTAACCTCCCCTACCCCTTGTCGCATGCCCTCATCCCACCCCTTGTGTCTTGTGTCCATTGGTGTGCTTATATGCTCTTCCCTCCCTCCCCAACAGTCCTCAGCTTTCCTGCTGTAATTTGATAGATACAAAAGCAGTAAAGCACAGAACAGACTATCTTTTTGTTCACCAGGTTATAATGTTCTTTATTTTCCATAAATGAGTGAGATCATGTGGTATTTCTCTTTCATTGTCTGGCTTATTTTACTTAGCATAATGATCTCCATGTCCATCCATGCTGCTGCAAATGGTAAAAGTTCTTTCTTTTTTATAGTGGTGTAGTATTCCATTGTGTACATGTACCATAGTTTTCTAATCCACTCATCGGCTGATGGGCATTTAGGCTGTTTCCAAATCTTAGCTCTGGTGAATTGTGCTGCTGTGAACATAGGATTTTGAGAACCACGTTTTAAAGTTGGATATATGTGACAAATTTATTTCACTAATTCATTTATTTTTAAAATTTATTTCACCAACAAGCTTTGAGCATCTGCTCTGTGCTGAGGACTGTTCCAGCATCGTCCATGAGCTTCAGGAGCTTGCAATGAATGAGGCTGGGAGAGTCTCTACCCAGCCCTTCACACTCTATGGTCATCAAGAATGGGACGAGTTCTGCCTCAGTATCACCACACTAGGAGTCCCCAAATCAATCTTCAAGGTAAGGAAATAACATGATACAGTGGTATCTCAAGATACGAGTTTAATTCGTTCCATAACCTTGAGGCGTGGGAAACTATGAGACGCTCCAGTCGCGGTAAACTGGTGGGTCGTGTGCAGCCGGCCGATCCACGCGATTACTCCTATCTCAAATGTTGCTTGTATTTCAAAGCAAAAATTGCTAGCTCGATGGCTCGTATCTCAAAAATCTCGTATGTTAGGGCACTCATATCTCAAGGTACCACTGTACTAGGAAATCGTTGCTGGTCTGAATGTTCTTGCTGCAACAAGGCAGCCTTTGGGTGTTTTGATATAGCATATGGGCCTGCATGAAGATGGGATTTTCAGGGCGCTCTGTTAGCTGAGTCTGTAAGAATTTAGAGCAGGGATGAGAAATGTCTGGCCAAAAAATCATTTGGGCTGGTCCTGCCAAGGCATTAGGGGTGAGTTAATTAAGTGTTTGACCAAACAGAGCAGGCTAATTTTTAAATAGATAATTTTTATGACTGGAGAATGATGTTATAAATACCCAAATGTTCCTTGGCAGAAAAAAAGGTTCCTCACCCCTGATGCAGGGCTTAGGAGGCCAAGGTCATAGGTTTGTTCTCTGTACGGGTCACTTCACTTTGCTCTGATCCATGCCTCAGACTTGCCCCGGCATCCCAGCCAGCTAGCTGCCTTGTCAGTGACTTTGATTCGCTGTGGGGACAGGGTGAGAACATGTGAAGGGAGCAGGGCAAATCTCTCACCACTGGGGGAGCAGCAGTTAAAAAGAGTGAGGCAGGACTGTTGGAAGGAGCCCATGTAACTTAAGTGTATCCCTGGGTACAGTGGACCCAGCTAAAACCGTCTCTTCCCTGCACATCTCCCGAGTCACTGACCAGGGTATCGCTTGTAGGACAGGCTCCCAGACACCACAGCTCCTGGGCAGAGAGAACACAGGCAGCATTCACCGGGAATTCAGACTTTTTCAAAAGACACTGTTGTTAACAAGCACAGGCCTCCCTACCTGACTGACGGAGATTGTTTAGACGTGGAAATACGGACACCTATGTCTCGAGTGACCTGTCTGCTGGTAATATTTACATCCACGCGCACCCAGAACGGTGGTATGTTTTAGTTCCAGCCTGAGATTCAGCCCCGTGCGCCTCACTGAAGCATCGCTGACAGAAAGGCTGGTCTGCAATCTCCAGCTACACAAATAAATACCGGAGCAGGGTCTGACAGGAAGACCCTCGCTACCCAATTTTTTCCAGATGGCAGTGATAGATGGCTGTGTGTTTATGTTTACTCGGTTTCCCAGGTGACCGGTGTCCTGGTTTCCACTGGTCATGGCTTGATGAGCTTTGCTTCGAAGATGTGGGCCACCTACCCCAGCAGCCCAGCTCTTGGCTCCCGGGTCTACACCACACTCAACATTGTCAAGAGATCATTGTGTTTCGTGGATGGCTAGTTAACTGTTTCCTCCCCACCGCTTCTCGGAGCCTCTCCTTGTAAATTTCCAGAACTAGCACAAGAAATGGTAGCAGAGATTTCCCTCAAAGATTTCCATATCCTAATCCCCAGAACCTGTGATTATGTTCTGTTTCATGGCAGAGGGAGAATTAAGATTGCTAATCACTTGACCTTAAAATGGGGAAATTGTCCTGGAATATCCAGGTCAGCCCAATATGATCAGAAGTGACCATATAAGTGGCGGGGGGTGGAGGGGGAAGGGGCAGCGGAGAGAAGATTGGAGCGATGTGATGTAAAAAGGACTTCAGCCCTAGTTGGATTGGCTCAGTGGATTGAGCCTTGGCCTGCAGATTGAAGGGTCCCCAGTCGAGTATATGCCCGGTTGCAGACTCAATCCCCAGTAGGGGGTGTGCGGGAAGCAGCCCATCAATGATTCTCTCTCATCACTGATGTTTCAATCTTTCTCCCCCTCTCCTTTCCTCTCTGAAATCAATAAAAATAAATAATTTTTTTAAACAAAGGATTTCATCTGTCATTGCTGGAGGAAGGGGCCACCATCCAAAGTGCTGGCTTCTAGAAGGTGAAAAGGCGAGGAAGGAATTTCTAAAGCCTCCGGAAGGGAACTCAGCGCTGGCTCACCCTAAAGTACAGAACTGTAAGATCATAGGTTTGTATTGTTTTAGGCCCCTGAGTTTATGACAACTTGTTATAGCAGCAATAATAGAAAACTAATACAGAGCTAGATAAGGGGAACAACCACTTGGTCTCCAAACTCTGCATGTTATAAGAGGCATCACTTCCCTAAGCACAATGTAACCTAACAGAATACATTCTCCCCCAAGGCTACTGAAGACTGGTGTCACAGTGATTCTCACAAAGTTTACGGAAGTAAGGATGCTGGGAACCTTATCACCAAGCCCTTTTGATTTCACATGAGTAAAGAGTATGGACTTTAGGGACTTTAGGGTCTAACACAGTGGTTCTCAAACTGTGGGTCGCGACCCCTTTGGGGGTCCACTGACCCCATCACAGGGGTCGCCTAAGAACATCAGAAAACACAGATATTTACATTACGATTCACAACAGGAGCAAAATTACTGTTAGGAAGTAGCAAAGAAAATAATTTTATGGTTGGGGTCACCACAACATGAGGAGCTGTATTAAAGGGTCCCGGCATTAGGAAGGTTGAGAACCACTGGTCTAGCAAATATTGGTTCAGATCCTGGCCTTTACACCCTTACAGATAGGGTTGCTTTAAAGAATGAATAAAAGAAAGTGTGTAGAGTATCCATCTCAGAGCCTGAGGGCAAGATGGAAATTCAGTAAGTCCTGTCCTCTTTTACCCTCTCTGTAATTATTGTCAGATCTCTCGTGCTCTCTCCTTGGAGAATGCAGGCACACAGAACAAAAGTGACATAGAGAGGTGTAAAAAGAAAAGCGGATCATCGGGTACCACCACCTACCAATAGATCCTTCTGCCAAACTATTCATTCTTTTGGTTACAATTTTGACAGGTACCACCCAATTGCCCTCTTAGTCCCAGTTTACACTTTCATCACATTGCTTGTGAGACCTTTTCCTCTGCCCTCATCATCACTGGACATCACTGTTTTATTTCACAAAGCAGAGGTCTGATTTGGGGTCGCTTATGGTTGCTCTAAGCCTTGGCATGAATCTTTTGGTTGTGAACACTACTCTGGCTGTGTAGAGACTCCCTGTAAGGCCTTCTTGGGTTCTTCTCTATTTCCGAAGCTTGTGTTCACTGGGCTTATAAGAATTTGAGAAGCATCACATGATCTCACTCATTGGTGGATAATAAAGAACATTATAAACTGATGAACAAAAGGATAGATACAGAGACAGTAAAGCTTCAAACAGACTGTGAAATTACAGCAGGAAGATTAAAGTCAGGTGAGGTAGATAAGAGATCAATCAAAGGACTTGTATGCATGCATATAAGCATCACCAATGAACATAGACACTGGGGATTTGGGGTATGCCTGGGAGGGAGGGGGGAGCAATGGGGAGATATGTAAAAAAAATTTGATATTAACCAGTCCATTGTACAATTTTCCTAGTGCCTTCCCCTTACAGTGGTACCTCGAGATACGAGTTTAATTCGTTCCGTAACCTTGAGGCATGGGAACTATGAGACGCTCGAGTCGCGGTAAACTGGTGGATCGTGTGCAGCCAGCCGATCCTCTCGATTACTCCTATCTCAAATGTTGCTCATATTTCAAAGCAAAATTCGCTTGCTCGATGGCTCGTATCTCAAAAATCTCGTATGTTAGGGCACTCGTATCTCTAGGTACCACTGTATTTCACTTATTCCTCACAAAGTTTCTATTAGGTACGTATGTAGGGACTCCAAGCAGTTAACGACTTTTTTAGGTCCACATAGTTAATGAAGGAAAGACTAGGGCTCAAGTACAAGTCTACCAAGTTCAACTCCCATGTTCCAGTCCCCAGTCCCTCTCTGCCTCTCTTAGAACAGAGAGGCATCACAGAGTAATGTCTTTGACCAACACCTTCTACCCTTTTTGGGTGTTTCTCTAGAGAAACTTATGTTTGTTGGTTGGTTGGATTGGAGCTGCTGTCATTTATGACTTAAGAGTATCAATTTTGCTCAAAGAAATGTTTTTGTAATTTGAATATTCTGGTATGTGGCCCACGGTGACCCAGGGTGACATCTCCAGGAGAAGGTAACTGGCAGGGAGCCACAAGGCCTCCTGGTGACCTTATCTAGTAAGTGAGAGTGCTGGAATTGGAACCAGATTAGTCTGCCTCCGAAGCTGAAGCATTTTGACATTTACTCTGTGCACCTCCTCATAGAGAGCAAGATGCTCAGGGCAAAAGATCAACGCATTCTTTCGTTATAGCCAAATTACATGGAAGCCAAATTCTCAGAAGGTTACATGCTGAGCCTGGAATAAGACAGGACAAGGAGAGTTCAGGGTCGTAAGAAGCTAATTTCAGCTCAAGTTTACCCATAGGGCCGTGGTCGACAAACTGCGGCTTGCGAGCCACACGCGACTCTTTGGCCCCTTGAATGTGGCTCTTCCACAAAATACCATGACCTGGGTGAGTCTATTTTGAAGAAGTGGCGTTAGAAGAAGTTCAAGCTTAAAAAATCTGGCTCTCAAAAGAAATTTCAATCGTTGTCCTGTTGATATTTGGCTCTGTTGACTGATGAGTTTGTTGATCACTGTACAGGCAGTCACACACTCAAACACCAACAGAAGCTCAAAAAAGTTTAACACAGAGGAGAATAAAGCAGGTCAGGGGGCAGTGATGACAGGGAAGAATGGGGACTGCGGCAAACTGGAGAATGCGCCTTTAAAAGGGAGCAGTTGCTACTTTATAGCTCCACTCCATTGTTGCTGGTGTGGTTAATTCGGGTCTTCCCAATTTTTTCAATAAAAGCTAGGCACCTATATTTTTCCGTGTGAAATGAGTTGACAATTTTCAAAAATACTATCAGTCAATTCAGTGTGGACCAAATAAAACTTATCTGGTCAGAATACAACACTAAGGAATTAAGCCCATTTCCAGAAGAAATGAACTTGTGGATTTAATAGCTTTGAGGCGTGGGGACTCACCAGCATCTTCAAATAATCACGTCCCTAATGAAATAATAGTTAACAACTGTTCGTCTTTCATAAAAGAACTATTAAACCAGCCACTAATTCAAGATTTACTAATCAGACTTCCCTACCTTGCCTTTAGTGTTGAGACACGATATGTGTGGTGACACATTCCAAAATAGATGGCATTTATTTAGCCAGAATCTAAATAGTTAGGAATCTAAAATAACTAGATATCATCTCCTACCCCCACAGTCTCACACAATGATAATGATAGCAGCCCAAAGCCTGACATCTGATATGTTTCTGAATTTATCTGAATCACCATAGTGATTTATTTATACTCTTGGAAAATGTGTGTCCATTGTTTTTATGGTGAACCAATTCTTTGAGAATTGGTCATCTGAAATTTGAGGCAGCCTTAGCAAAAAAAATTCTCTGTATTTGCTTTTTTTTTTAAAAAAAATATTTTATTGATTTTTTTTTATAAAGAGGAAGGGAGAGAGATAGAAAGTCAGAAATATCGATGAGAGAGAGACATCGATCAGCCGCCTCCTGCACGCCCCACAGTGGAGGTGTGCCCGCAAGCAAGGTACATGCCCCCGACTAGAATCGAACCTGGGACCTTTCAGTCCACAAGCCGACGCTCTATCCACGGAGCCAAACTGGTCTCGGCTGTATTTGCTTCTTGATATTTCACCAGATTACCCAAAACTGTCAGAGGATTTCTACTCCTTAATCTTGGATGGTGAAGAGCATAGTTTTATTATTGCTGTTGTCATGTTTTCAATACCCACTTGAGGACATGTTAATCAATAAACATGACAACAGCAATATATATATGGAGAGAGAGAGAGAGAGACAGAGAGAGAGAGAGAGAGAGAGAGAGAGAGAGAGGGAGAGAGAAAGGTGTGTGAGGGAGATTTGGGAAACAGAGACAGAGATAAGACACAGACAGACACTGATGTGAGAGAGAAACATCAATCAGTGCTTTTCCACAAGAGATCAAACCCACAACCTAGGGATGTGCCCTGACTGGGACTCAAACCCACAACCTTTCCGAGTATGGACAATGCTCCAACCAGGGCTGTGAGGAGCACAGTTTAACAAGCAGGGGCTTGAATTCTGTCCACTGAAACCTATACTCTTGGGCTGGTTCATTAACTCTCTGACTCCGTTTCCCTGACGAAACATGGAGAAGAGCAGTGCCCACCTCATGAGGCTATTGGTGTGGGTATTGAATGCGATCATGAATAACAGCATACCAGAGAGTCACTCTTTAATAAATGGTGACCGCTAATGTCTTCTTTAACCTAGTCTCCTGTTTAGAGGGCAATCAATGGCCATCGGACATACAAACTCATACCGCTCTGAAGGACACTGCAGCCACCATGAAACTGAAAGATGGATCTAAGGCCCTTCGTGGGAAAAGACTAAGTGACCAGCACACAAGCTCATTTTAGAAGTTGAGAGACTTGCGCCGAAACTGGTTTGGCTCAGTGGATAGAGCGTCAGTCTGCGGACTGAAAGGTCCCAGGTTCGATTCCCGTCAAGGGCACGTACCTTGGTTGCGGGCGCATCCCCATTAGGGGCTGTGTGAGAGGCAGCTGATCGATGTCTCTCTCTCATCGATGTTTCTAACTCTCTATCCCTTTCCCTTCCTCTCTGTAAAAAAAAAAAAAAAAATCAATAAAATATATTTTAAAAAAAAGAAGTTGAGAGACTTGAGCCTGGAAGTGCATGGCATTCTCACTCCTCCGTTCTCCCTCGCTACCCACAGTGCGGAGCAGAGCTGGGAACTCAGGCCGAGGCATCATAGCCAGCCCTGGGGAAGATGGGCATAGCGACCCCCCAGCCTCTGACACTGGGGCCAGGGACCTGCTGCCACCAGCACATGCGATCAGGACCCCGACCCCCTCCTGCAGAAGGCGAACCCTTTGTCCCCCGGCTGCTGCCTGCGAGCAGGAAGGGAGCAGAGGCCCGGCGCCCCTCTCCTCTCGGTCCAATTTCACACACTGCCTTTCCGGCATTAATAAATTGGTTACATTTGCCCCGCGTTTGGCAGGCGAGGTTTCTAATAACACTCTGATCCCTTCAGAGGACATGAGTCACTGGCATGTGGGGCGTCTGGTTACCGGCCGCCGGTCCCCCCCAACCCCCCCCACCCCCTGCTTCTCCACTGCTAAAGGCCCCACACGTTAGCAGGGGTCAGGCGCTCGCCCGGGCCGGGGCAGAGCCTAGGACAAGGGCCATGGCTTGCAGGCACTGTGGGGAGACAGAGAGCGCTGGGCCTCAGCTGTCAATCCTACCTGGTTTGCATAGAGATTGGGAAAATGTGTGAGATCTCACCGCAAGAATGGGTCCCGAGAATTCCAGGGGGGCGGTGGTGGGTGGGGAGGGGAGGAGAGAGACCGAAATGTGGGAGGCAGATGTCTGGAGCTCCACGCACCCCACACGGCTTCCTTTGTGGAGCCGGGAGCCCTGGGGACGGCCGGCCTGAGCGAGGCCAGTGCATGATGAGCTGCGCTCGTCCGGGGCAGTGGCTCTTCCCGCCCTGGAATGAGGTGTCTGAGAGCTCAGGGCGAGGGGCTGAGGAGCAGCCTGAACCGGGGCCAAGCACGTCTTCCGCCTTGGAGGGCCACGTGGAGGGAGAAAGAAAGGAAGCAGCTCTGGAGAGCAAGGGCAGGGCCTGGATGGAACAAACAGGAGGAAGAGAGGAGGCAGCAAGGGAAAAGGAAAAAGAGTATTGTATTGAGAAGATACAGAGAGGGAAGAAAGTCAATAGAATCCAGTGGATATTTCATGCTAACCTCTCCTTGTGATAAAACAGTGTTTTTACACAGCAAGGACATAGAGAATCTAGTTTCTGTCCTCTGGGAGTTTAAGGATCGGTTTAAAAACTCAGGCACATGCCGAGACCGGTTTGGCTCAGTGGAGAGAGCGTTGGCCTGCGGACTGAAAGGTCCCAGGTTTGATTCCGGTCAGGGGGCATGTACCTTGGTTGCGGGCACATCCCCAGTGGGGGGCGTGCAGGAGGTGGCTGATCGATGTCTCTCTCTCATCGATGTTTCTGACTTTCTATCCCTCTTCCTTCCTCTCTGTAAAAAAATCAATAAAATATATTAAAAACAAACAAACAACAACACTCAGGCACTGAACTCAACCCTGGGGGAGATTCTGACAGGGGTGATACAGATATCAGTGCCACGGGGCATGGAGGAAGAGGGCAGGGGTTATTGTGGAGGGCCTGGCAGAGGAGGTGGGCCTTGAGAGTCTTCTAGAAGCGTGGGTAGGATCAGCAGGCGTGTGGGAGGGCACTCCTGAGTAACAGGAGGGGTACAGAGCACAGAGGACGAGGAGAGGAACGGGGAACCAGGGACGGGGAGACAAGTGAGAAGAAAAGGAAAACAAAGAGGCCTGGACAGCCACTCACAGTCGCCTCTGTCACTGCACAAGCCACAGGCTACCTTGGAGGTTTTCCTCCAAGGGAGTCACCACTGGAAGCTTCCTGTAGGATCCGGCCAATTATCACACCGAAGCCAGCGCCAGGCACGGGGGAGGGGAGGAGAGGGGCTCACGCACAGGAGGTTCAGCAGGACCTGCTCCCCTTTCCTGGGGGCGTCAGAGGGACTGCATGCTGCTGTACCCCACTCAGGAGGCCTGGAGCCACTGACATATCTTAAGAGTCTCTCAGGAAAGGAAGGAAAGAAGGAAGGAAGGAAGCAAGGAAGGAAGGAAGAGGGGAGGGAAGGAAGAAGGGCGGGCTTTTTCTTTTCAGTTTTTCCCAATTTTTTTACTTAGAAAAAATTTTTAAAAGCTTCACAAAGGTTTAAAGAATATCATACTGAACACAAGGCACACTGAAGTTGCCTCACCAATTACTGACATGTGATTCCATATACAGTGGTACCTCGAAATACGAGTTTAATTCGTTCCGTAACCTCAAGTCGCGGTAAACTGATGGGTCCTGTGCAGCCGGCCGATCCTTGCGATTACTCCTATCTCAAATGTTGCTCGTATTTCAAAGCAAAAATCACTCGCTTGACAGCTCGTATGTCAAAAATCTCGTATGTTAGGGCACTCGTATCTCGAGGTACCACTGTACAGAGATGTGCTGATAAGCCAGGCATTTGGGGGAGAGGAACAGCCCTGGCTTTGCCAATCTCTGTGGTGTAAAAACTCCCACCATGCCTGATTGCAAGCCATTGAAATTAAACCAGTAGCTAAACAAACGGCATGCAAAATTCCTGAATATTTATCTGCTCTCAGGAGCTGGGAAGAGCCAGTTGGAGTACACCATATTTTTCTAAACTGTTTTCAATAACTTGCAGATATCATGGCACTGAACCAAATAACTTCAGCATGTGTCTCACGAGAATAAAGACATTCTCAAACATAATTACATTATTATCACACTTAAGAAAAAAATTAGCAACACATTTCATAATTATTATCCAATACGCTTTTCCCACTCAAATTTTCCCACTTGTCCTCTAAATGTCATTTAAAATATTAAAAAAAAATGAAGAATACAATGAAGTTTGCATATTGCATAGAGTGTTTTCTTTGGTTTAAACTAGAATGGTTTCCTGAATTCTCTTTCAGTTGTAGTTTTTTTAAGACATCTATTTTTACGAAGAACGCAGGCCAGTTGTCTGTATAGGATGTGCTGGATTTATATGGTTGCTTCTCATGGTTAAATTCAAGTCAAGTATTTTTTGGCAAAAATAATCTCAAAGTGTACTCACATATTAGGTGGGCCTCATATCAAAAGGGTTAAATAATGTCAGATGTTCCACTGTTGTTGATGCTAACACTTAGTTGAAGCAGTGGCCACCAGATCTCTCTTTTAAAAAAAGTATATTTCCCCCTTTGTAATTATTACATTTGTGAGGAGATATACTGATGCTGCGTGAACATCCTGGTCGTCAGGAGCCTTGTGCTCAGTGCTTAGCATCTGTGTCGGTCCGTGCCTGAATCGCTTATTACGTGAGGGGCTGAAATGCAGTAATTTTCTAATTCTATCTCTCCTTCTACATTTATTAGGTGGAATTCTTTTCTTTAAAAGTCTCTTTTTTTTTAGTATAATTATGGACGCATGGATTTTTTTTTCCCCCCTAAAAACTTCAATGGATTATAATCCATTACTGTCATTCTCTTTTTGATGTTCAAATTATCCCGAACTTGGCAAGGGGAACCCCTTCAAGCAGGATCCTGTGTCCTTTTGACATGACCTCATTAATCTTTAAGTATTTCCTTTCTCTCTGGCACACCAAGATTCTCCAGGCTCGCTGGTGCTGGGCCTGCACCAGAGCCAGAGTCATTTCTTCAAAGAGCCCCGATTTCTTTAGAGGGAAATGATATTTAGAAATCAAGATGTGGATGCTGGGTGCGCTCATTGCTGCAGTGATGTTACTACTCCTAGGTCCCGTCAGTTGACAGGATTAGAGGGAAATTTATAAATAAAATATAACAAAGTATGTGCATGTGTATGTGTGTGTGTACATAGGTATGTAGTAATTTCTTAACCCCTGTATCCCAGAATGTTATCTTATTTGGAGGTAAGGTCTTTTCAGAGGTAAACAAGTAAACCTGAAATCATTAAGGTGGGCTGTAATCCAATATGACAGGTGCCCTTACAAAAAGGAAAAATTTGGCTGAAATCGGTTTGGCTCAGTGGATAGAGCATCAGCCTGTAGACTGAAAGGTCCCAGGTTCGATTCCGGTCAAGGGCATGCATCTTTTTTTTTTTTTAATATATTTTATTGATTTTCTTACAGAGAGGAAGGGAAAGGGACAGAGTCAGAAACATCAATGGGAAAGAAATATCGATCAGCTGCCTCCTGCAAACCCACCCCCACACACACACTGGGGATGTGCCCGCAACCAAGGTACATGCCCTTGACTGGAATCGAACCTGGGACCCTTCAGTCCACAGGCCGATGCTCTATCCACTGAGCCAAACCAGTTTCAGGAAGGGCATGTATCTTGGTTGCAGGCATATCCCCAGTAGGAGGTTTGCAGGAGGCGGCTGATCAATGTCTCTCTCTCATTGATGTTTCTAACTTTTTATCCTTCTCCCTTCCTCTCTGTAAAAAAATCAATAAAATATTTTTTTTAAAAAGGGGGAAATTTGGACACAGAGGCACATATAGAGGGAAGATGATATAAAAACAGGGAGAAGATGGTCATTTACTGGCCAAGGAGAGAAACTTGGGACAGATCCTTCTCTCAGAGCCCACAGAAGGCTTCTTAGATTTGGATGGAGCTGTGAGATAACACGTTTCTGTTGTTTAAGCCAGCCAGTCTGTGGTACTTTGTTACAGCAGCCCTAACAAACTCATTGATTCTGTTCTCTCCTGCATGTCTCTCACTGGTGCCCTATACCAGGAATTGAATTAGGATTAGGATTAGGGTTAGGGTAGGTCGATGCTCAACCACTGAGCCAAACCCACTACGGCTACATTTTAAAAATAATACGTATTACAAAAAATTATGATTTCTAGATCAACAAAAAGAAGATAAAGTCATCCATACACACAGATCACCACATTAACACTTAGTGTATTTTGTATCCTCCCTCCTCACCCCCCCCAATAACACACTGAGAACATTTTTTTCATAGCATGTCATTCATTAACTATTCTTTTCCAACATTAGCCTAAATGGCTGCATCATATCAATGGGATGTTTCTGAATGAGAATTGACATTTACAAAATGTTTGGGGAAGACTAATCTAGCAGCAGGATTTAGAATGGGGGCAGCCGGAGGCAAGGAGAGTGAGGAAACTACTGAAATGATACTGGAGAGTGGTGATAAGGAGATTATATGGCCTGGAGTGAATACAGGAAACACTGGGAAAGACAGACCAACAATCTTGCTAGCATATGTAACAGAGGGGGAGAAATGGTTCAAAGCTAAAGCCAGTGGGAGTGCCCAAGGTTTCAGGATCATACACTTGGGAGATGTCTAGGAAGAGACAGATCATCCTTCTTATCTTTGATCCATAAATCTATCTGGGTGTAAAGGTTTGATAGGGATGGAAATTAACTTTCTAGACCATTGGTCAGCAAACTGCGGCTCTGTTGACTAATGAGTTTGCCGACCACTGGGACAGGGGCTTAATCACAAGGAACAACAACAGCCTGTAATTATTGGAATTGAGAGTCTAGGTCAGTGGTCGGCAAACTCATTAGTCAATAGAGCAGCAAACTGCTTCTTCCAGGAAAGCAGCAGGCTTTAAATCTCAGAGCCCAGGCTTGACACCCATTTCAATATGGGGGTTAATTATTTCAGAGACTCAGCGGTGAGATAAAGACCACATGGTTGAGTATTAAAAAGACGGCATTGCACATCACTGATTTGCCAATTATTGTAAACCTCCTTGAGCCATCTGGTCCATAAAATGAGAGTGATAATATATACTTCATAGAGTTGTTTGTGAGGATTAAATGAAATGATGTACATAAGATGCTGGTCCATAGGCAGCAGGTATTTAAGAAGAGGTGATTTTTTTTTATCATTGTAAGAAATCTATCTATACTACTATATATATATAAAAGGCTAAGTGTCCTTCTGCCCGACTGGTAGCTATGACACACACTAACCACCGGGGGCAGATGCTTAATGCAGTAGCTGCCATGATGTGCACTGGCCATTTAAAAATAAAAGCACCATGAACCTGGCTCCAACAAACCAACACTCGGCTTCCTCCAAATGGGACACGGGCCCCGCCACCACCCTGAGCGACACCCCACCAAATTGCTATGGCTAAACGAGGCATGTCTGTTTGGCAATGAAATAAAACTCATCAATGAAAAGTTAATTTCTGAAACAGCCCCTTTGGGAGTAGCTGTCTGCACAGAGGCTTATCCCCTTGAGCAGAAACTCCGGGGATGTGCTGTGGGGTGGCTGGAGAGATTCTCTGTGTGCTGGATACCTCCAGAGGTTGTCCAAGCACACTGCGGAGAAGTACACAGCAGAAGCAATGAGG
>PVJN01003634.1:0-72365 GCA_004026805.1 Lasiurus borealis
GGGGAAAGGGGTGAAGGGTATACAGGGAGAGACTGGACAAAAATCATACACCTATGGATGAGATCAATGGGAGGGAGCTAAGGGCAGAGGGAGGGTGGGAGCTGGGTGGAGGGGTACTATGGAGGGGAAAAAAAGAGAAACAAATGTAATAATCTGTATAATAAAGATTTAATTAAAATAAAAAAAAATAAATAAAATATTTCTTCTAATTATTTTCCTTTCAATGTGCACAAATTGGTGCACCAGGCCACTAGTTTTTGATAAAAACCCTCAGCAAAGTGGGAATAAGAGGAGCATATATCAACATGATAAAGGCCCTATATGGCAAATCTACAGCAAACATCATACTCCAATGGGAAAAATGTAAAACCATTTACCTAAGAACAGGAAAAAGACTGGGATGTCTGCTTTCACTACTCTGATTTAACACAAAAGGCCCTGTGCACAAATTTGTGCATGGGTGAGGTTCCCATGACGGCTGTAGACCAGGACATTATTGGCCCTCCTGTCAGGTGATGGTTCACCCTTGCCAGCCTGGGATCTAGGTCCATCCTGCTGATATTTGCACTGGTTGTCAGGAGCCACCTGGCAGCCACTTTTATATTGTTTCTTCCTTGTGGAGCATCTAAGGAGCAGAAGTGGCTGTGGTGCCTCAGGTCAATATCCAGGATGCTGGCAGTGCTGTCATGGTCATGCTGGTGGTGCTGATCCATTGGTGCCTGGCCGGTTCTCCAGAGATCGGACCAGCAGGACTACTGAGGGAGTGGCTGTCACTGGGGCTGGTGGGCCGCAGGAATGGGTCAGTCAGCTGAGCAGTGCTCCTGCTGTGGGAGTGGACCTACCACCAGGGGGCAGCTCCTGCAGTAAGCATCTGTTCCCTGGTGGTCAGTGTGCATCATAGCAACTGGTCGTAACAGTTATTTCAGTCATTTGTTCCCTTAGGCTTTTATATATGGAGATAGTACTGGAAGTCCAAACCACAGGGATTAGACAAAAAGAAGAAATAAAAGGCATCCAAATTGGAAAGCAAAAAGTAAAACTCTCATTATCCATAGATATTGTACAGAGAAAACCCTAAAGACTCAACCAAAAAAACTTCCAGATTTAAAAAATGAATTTGGCAATATAGCAGGATATAAAATCAATACCAAAAACTGATGGCTTTTTTACACACCAATAATGAATTTTTAGGCAGAGAAATGAAACAAAGAATCCCATTTACCATTGCAACAAAAAAAAATTAAGATAGTTAGGAATGAACTTAACCAAGGAGGCAAAAAGACCCATACTCAGAAAACTACAGGTCGTTGAAAAAAGAGAAAAAAGAAGATATAAACAAGTGGAAGAATATATCGTGAAATATAAAAAATTGTATATTTTTATAGACCTAGAAAAAACTCCCCCAAAATTTATATGGCATAAAAAAGACCCCAAATAGCTGCAGCAATCCTGAGAAAGAAGAACAAAGTAGGAGGGATCACAATACCAGATATCAAGCTATATTACAAAGCCACTGTTTTCAAAACTGACTGATACTGGCATAAGAACAGACATATAGATCCATGGAACAGAACAGAGAACCCAGGAATTGACCCAAGCCATTTTGCTCAATTAATATTTGACAAAAGAGGTAAGAGCATACATGAAGTCAGGACAGTCTCTTCAATAAATGGTGTTGGGAAAATTGGACAGATACATGCAAAAAAAAAAAGTGAAACTAGATCACCAACTTACACCATGCACTAAAATAAACTCAAAATGGATAAACACTTTAACATAAGACACGAAACCATAAAAATATTAGAAGAATCCATAGGCTGCAAAACATCAGACATATGTCATAACAATATCTTTACCACTACAGCTGCTAGGACAATAGAAACTAAGGAGAAAATAAACAAATGGGACTACATCAAAATAAAAAGCTTTTGCACAGTAAAAAAAACCATCAACAAAACAACAAGAAAGCCCACTGCCCAGGAGAACATATTTTCCAATGTTTTATCCGATAAGGGTTTAATCTCCAAAATTTATAGGGAACTAATACAACTTAACAAAAGGAGGGCAAACAATACAATCAAAAAATGGGCAAAAGACCTAAATGGACACTTTTCAAAAGTTAACATATCAAAGGCCAAGAGACATATGAACACATGATCAAAGTCACTAATCATCCAAGAGATGCAAGTCAACACAACAATGAGGTACCACCTCACATCTGTCAGAATGGCTATCATTAAAAAGTCAACAAACTATAAGTGCCAGCAACAATGTGGAGAAAAGAGAACCCTTGTGCACTACTGGTGGAAATGCAGACTGGTGCAGCCACTGTGGAAAACAATATGAAGTTTCCTTAAAAAATTAAATATGGAACTGCCATTTGGTCCAGTAATCCCACTTCCAGGAATATATCCTAAGAAATCAGAAACACCAATCAGGAAGGATATATGTACCCCAATGTTCATAGCAGCACAATTTACAATAGCTAAGATCTGGAAACAGCCAAAGTTCCCATCAGCAGATGAGAGCATTAAAAAACTGTGGCACATTTATACCATGAAATACTATGCAGCAGTAAAGAAGAACAATCTCTTACCCTTTGAGACAGCATGGAGGGATCTGTAGAGTATCATGCTGAGTGAAATAAGTCAGACAAGTATCCCATGATCTCACTCATATGTGGAATCTAAGTAACAAAATAAACTGATGAACAGAATAGATCCAGTGACATGGAAGCATGGAACAGAGTGTGGAATCCCAGAGGGAAGGCAGGGAGGTTGGGTGGGTGGGAACTTGTGTGCATATAAGCACAACCTATGGGCACAGCCAATAGGTCTATGAAGGCCTGGGGATTGGGGGGAGGACAGACTAGAAGGGATCAATGGGGGAAAAAGGAGGCATATGTAATACTTTGAACAATAAAGATTTTAAAAATAAATAAAATAAAACACTGAATAGAAAATATCCTCCAGAAGTGAATGTTGAGGGAAAAAAACGATACAAACCTTATAGGTAAGAAGGGGCACCTGTAAGAATCACTCCCATTTTCCTTTTTTCTCAGCGTGACCCACCAGGTGCCAGTGGGGGCTGTGTGTGTGGGAAATACATGTTTCCAGATTCAACTCAATGGTGCTCAGGGCTGTATTATTTTTTTAAATCTTTAAAATTTTTTTTTTTATTGTAGAGATTATTACAGACTCCTTCCCATCCCCCCATTACTCTCCTCCACCCATTTCCTGCCCCATCCCAGGCCTTTGCCATCCTATTGTCTGTGTTCATAGGTAATGCATATATGCATATGAGATCTTTGTTTAATCTCTTTCTGCCCCCACCCCCTCTTCCCTCTGAGAATTGTCAGTCTGTTCCATTTCCCTACCTCTTATTCTATTTTATTCAGCAGTTTATTCTGTTCATTAGATGTCTTACTTTATTTTGATTTTTAGATTCAATTATTGATAGGCATGTATTTGTTGCCATTTTTTTTCATATTTTTATCTTTTTCTTCTTCCTCTTCTTAAAGATTATCCTTCAATATTTCATTTAATACTGGGTTGGTGGTGATGAACTCCTTTAGCCTTTTCTTGTCTGTGAAGCTCTTTATCTGACCTTCAATTTTGAATATCTTTGCTGGGTAGAGTAATCTTGGTTGTAGGTCCTTGCTATTCATCAACTTCAATATTTCTTGCCACTCCCTTCTGGCCTGCATAGTTTCTGTTGAGAAATGGGTGCTCCCTTGTAGGTAACTAACTGCTTTCCTCTTGCTACTTTTAAGGTTCTCTCTTTGTCTTTAGTCCTTGGCATTTTAATTATGACATGTCTTGCTGTGGTCCTCTTTGGTTTCTCTTTTTTCAGACTCTCTGTGCTTCCTGGATTTATAAGTCTATTTCTTGCACAGGTAGGAGATGTTTTCTGTTATTATTTCTTCAAATAGGTTTTCAATATCTTGCTCTCTCTCTTCTTCTGGCACTCTCATAATGCAAATGTTGATATGCTTGAAGTTGTCCCAGAGGCTCCTTACACTATCTTTATATTTTTGTTTTTTTTTTTTCCTCTTCTGGTTGGGTGTTTTTTGCTTCCTCATATTTCAAATTGTTGATTTGATTCTCAGAATCCTACACTCTACTGTTGAACCACTATATATTATTCTTTATTTTAGTCAGTGTATGCTTAATCTCAGACTGGTCCTTCTCCATCTTTTTGGAGGTTTCTAGAAGATTCTTGAGTAATCTTATAATTGTGGTTTTGAACTCTATATCCAGTAGTTTTCTTTCTTACATTTCTTTCATTTGTGACCTGTTTCTTTGCCTTCACATTTTGGCTGCTTTCTGTGTTTGTTTCTATACATTGGGTAGAGCTGCTAAATCTTCTTGAGTTGATAGAGTAGCCTTGTGTAGTAAGGTGTTTCATAGGGCCCCAGTGGCTCTGCCTCCCCAGTCACCTGAGTTTGGCACTCTAAGTGCATCCCTGTGTGGGCTGTGAACACAGTATTGTTATAGTTGAGACTTGATTGCTGTTGATGTCACTGGGAGGTATTGACCTCCAGACCAATTTGCTTCAGTGGGGCTTTGGTGCTCACTGAATCTGACTCTTGAGTGTGTCACTTATAGATGTGTAGAGTTGTATGGATGTATAGAGTTGTATTGCCTGACACTGACCACTGGGTACACTGGCTCTTGGGTCTCCAGGGGGATGTAAAGTCAGATATTGCCTGTGTCACCCAACAGGAGCTACAGAGAGATCTGAAGATTACTCTTCTTTGTATCAGGTTTGGAAGTGCCCAGATGAGGCCCAGTTATGAAGCAAGATAGGCTGGTGTTGTGTCTTGGACCCTCTATTGACAAGTGTGGGGCTCCCTGACCCAGCTGCAGCTAGTTTGAGAGATTTTAGCCTGAGCAAGGACATGCCATTCATATGCAAAAGCTGTTGTACACAGCTTGGGTGGGGGTGTAAACTGGATGAGGTGGGGTCTTAGGGAATCACCTGAACTGAGCTAACAGAAATGGCTGCTAGTAGGCCCTGTGACTGGGGAGATCCCAGCATAGGAACAATGATCCCTGCAAGGACTGGGAGAAAGCTTCCCCCAAGTTCCTGCCCTGATGCCAGACAATCCAGTTCCTCCCTGTATGTGTCTGTGCTTCCCAGAGAGCCTTGCTCTGGTGCTGGAGCTCAGAGGAAAGAGGACCTTATAAGTTCAATTTCTGGTGCTGTCCTTTTAAGAGGAGCAGCTGGGTCTCCAGGAGCCTCTGGGTCACTGAGCCCCAATCCACATTGGTTTTTACAGCTTGTAGTTCTTACTGCTCATAGGGACTTCTTTTCCCAGCTCTGGCACCTTGGGCTGGAGGTCTGGTGTGGGGTTGGGACCCCTTGCTCCTTCAGGTGGCTTTCGCAAAGATGATCGACCTCTCAATTAAAAAAGCAGCACACGTGGGTGCCGGACCAGCCTATTCCATGCCTCTGCACCACCTACCAGTTTCATTGTGCTTTATTCTTTACTTGTCTAGTTGTAGGACTTCTATACAGCTTTCCAGTGGTTCTGGATGGTGGTGGTTCTGTATTTTAGTTGTAATTTTAATGCGGTTGTAGGAGGCGATGAGTACAGGTGCTTATCTATGCCACCATCTTATCTGAGTCTCTCAGGGCTGTGTTTTTAAAATACCCTTTTCTTCATTATGTTTAACAATCGAGGCATAAGTTACACAGAGCAGAGGGAACAGTGTGTGAATGTCCAGCAGATGAACTTTACGTATGAGGCTCTGTGGACCCCTCCCCACCAGATTCCCACCCCTCCACCCAGGAAGATTGTGGCAATGCTTCAAGGCACGCAGAGAGGCTGCTGTTAGCTCCCTTGTGGAGCCCGTGCCATCTTGTTGACATTTAATCATGGGCCCATCTGCATAGCTTCCTGGTTGTTTTATGTGTCAGTCTCATCTGAGTCCCAAACTCATCAAGTCTGGAACCCATATCCCCTGAGGTGCTGGGGTGCATCCTTCAACTAGGCAGTATTGGCTATGTGTTAACTTGCAACATCCTGCCTCTTGCCAGCCAGCCTTCAAATGACTATGCAGGAAGGAAACGTAACACCCAGCTGACTGCTCACAAGCAGTGCATGTGCATTAGCACCAAGTGCATCAAAGCACTTTGCTTGGCATCTGAGAAGAAAGCCTCATGGAGAGGCAGAAGCTCACTTCCATGCACAGCAGCGGCCGGACATCCAACCACAGGTTGAGCTCTGAAGCCCGTAGTGCTTTCACTAGGGAACCCAGCTCCTGGCAGCACAGAAGGCAGGCAGGCTGATTGGTCATAAGTGGTGAAGTTGCTGAAGACCTCAGTGAGGACACAGTGCAGCACTGTGAAGGAAGCTCCGCCCCCACCCTGGAGAATGGCCCTGGTGATTTCGAATCCACAGCGGCTGTGAGTGTCCATTCCTCAGGGGCGCACCACGTTTTAATCTCTTCACGCGGTGCTCTCTCCTTCAGCTGCAAGTGGTGTTTTGGGGCAAGGATTAGAAATAGACTTCGGGAGACTGGAAAAGGAAACTGAAAAGCAGGAGAAGAATGGAATTCCCGCGCCAGGGCCTGGAAGGTAACTGTACCCTAGTGCACTGCATGGGGCTGCAGTGGGATGGAGTGACATCGCCCTCCTCCTGTCATCACTTGTCCCAGGAGTCCCCCAGGAACCCAGGGGACCAAGAAGCAGCTAGTGTTTCCGAAGCACCAGCAGCCCCTCTTCCCCACCTTCCCACCCCCAACTTTGTGCAGACCCGGGCTTCTGGGCTGAAGGGCACAGTATAGAGACCTTTGAAAAATCTAAATTTCTTTTTGTAGTGGTTCTTGCAGCCAAAACTCAGTTCAGCCTTCAAACACACACAGAAGAGGCCTTCCTGGGGCTGCATGTGGCCAAGCTTCAAACATACAAGATGCTGCTCTGACTTTTACTCTTTCTGGCCCGGATCCAGATGTGTGGGGGCTGGTCGTAATGTTGGCCCTGGAAAATGTATTGTTCCTGGTTCCCATGCTGACATTGTCACTGAGCAGTTGGAGGCTTAACCAGCTGGGATGAGTTTTAAGGGAACCAATGGAGGTTTAGTTTGTCTGCTAAATGAAGCAGGGACCTGACACTGAGCCTGGCCCTTAGTACAGTTTCTAGTTAGTGCAGATGGGCTTGCACTATTCCCATGACCTTCTGATGGCATTGCATCAGTCATAAAGATTTTTCTCCAGGAAAAATAACTTTTGGAGCTGGCAGTAGGGAAACTGTGTGGCCCAGAGCATGCACTTGGGTGTATCCCAGCGTGTCTGGTCCCTGTGCTTCTTACCCTTCAGGAGGCAGAGAGTCCCTCCCCACACAGTGAGGAGAGCAATCCTGTAATGGGTATGGGCTGTTGTGCAGATGAGCTGAGAGAAAGCTCAGATACACAGCAGATCAGCTCCTGGCGCCGGTGGGCCTCAGTGGTGCTTGCTGCTCCTGGTCGCGGGGCTCCTGCCAATGCCGCTGTCTCTCTAAAGGTTCCTGTCCTCACCAGCTTTCCCAAGACTGGTGATGGGGGGGAGGGTAATGGGAAGATACACACACACACACACACACACACACACACACACACACATACATATAACACATTAATAAAAAAAATTAAAAAGAAAAAAGTGCAGGGGACTCTTGATTTATTCCCCAGTCAGCCAAGGGTGCAATTAGGAGGCAGGGCATTGAGCCCTCTTGGTCCCTGTCCTTCTGGGACCGTACCCACCTGGTGCCCTGTGGCCAGGGAGCACCTCCAGCTCTTCCGCTGCCCTGACAAGTTCACCGCCCTGTGCTGCTTCCTTAGGAAATGCAGGCTCTGGGTGCCCCTCAGTCATTTGAAAGTTCTGAATGCCATCGTTTCTGATTGTGCCTCAATTACTATTGGCTAAAGTGATAGAAAAATTGCTTCTTTTCTGTGCTGTCCATGGAAGTCACCATGTAATTTTCCAGGGAAATTAGTGTTGCATAAACTATGATAACAAGCTCTTTCATGTTGCTCGACGTCCCTCCCGTTTAACCCAAGCAGGCTCTCAGCTGTCCTGCCCAGGACTCAGTGGGATGAGGTCTGTGCCCCACAAAGTGGCCACAGAGTGCCAGCCGCCTGCTGACTCTTGCTAGGGCCCAACTGCCTGGCTGAGGCTGGCATATGTCAGGAGCCCTTGCTAGGCAGTGGGCTCACCCTGAGCATAGAGGTGCTAGGTGGCCCCCTTCCCAGCCTATCAAGGGCTGTGTTGGAATTCTATTTGCTTGTTTAATTTTAATCCACTGTTGTACTAGCACATATGCTCATTTAAAAAACATGAAATGGCCGAGGCTGGTTTGGCTCATGGATAGAGCATCGGCCTGGGGGCTAAAGGGTCCCAGGTTCGATTCCGGTCAAGGGCATGTACATTGCTTTTGGGCACATCCCCAGTAGGGGGCGTGCAGGAGGCAGCTGATCGATGTCTCTCTCTCTCATGGATGTTTCTGGCTTTCTTTCCCTTTCTCTCTGTGAAACATCAATAAAATATATTTAAAAGACAAAACAAAACATGAAATGTATTTTATTTTTATTTTTTAAAAATATATTTTATTGATTTTTCACAGAGAGGAAGGGAGAGGGATAGAAAGTCAGAAACATCAATGAGAGAGAGACATCAATCAGCCGCCTCCTGCACACCCCACACTGGAGATGTGCCCACAAGCAAGGTACATGCCCCCTACCGGAATTGAACCTGGAACCTTTCAGTCCGCAGGCCGATGCTCTATCCACTGAGCCAAACCGGTCTCGGCATGAAATGTATTTTAAATAGTGATGGAATAGAAATAAACACTTTAAAAAGTAATTCAATTTTTCTTTATAAACAGTGTAAACATAGTTTACTCTCAATAATAATTTTGGTGAAAGCAATGTGAACAAATATGCTTTATTATTATTATTTTTTGTTTAGGTATATTTTATTAATATTTTACAGAGAGGAAGGGATAGGGAGTTAGAAACATCAATGAGAGAAAAACATCGATCAGCTGCCTCTTGCATACCCCACAATGGGGATGTGCCCGCAACCAAGGTACATGCCCCTGACTGGAATCAAACCCAGGACCTTTCAGTCTGCAGGTCGACGCTCTATCCACTGAGCCAAACCTGTTTCGGCATGCTTTATTATTTTTAAAAATTTGGCTCATAATGGATACATCAGTTCACAGCATGGCTCTACACAGAACTCACTGCTGGCCGGAGAGTGGCTGCAGGTGTGAGGAGTGTGCTGTGGGCCATGCTTACTGAGCCAGAGAAGGTGACCTTCCGGAACAGCAGGTGGGATTCTGGAACGAGAAAATAAGGTGCTCAGAGGACTCTCTCACCCGCAAAACACCTATTTCACTGGTGAAAAATTGTAAAAAATATAAACCCTTTAAAATCTCTGGAAATTGTCCTAAGGCCATAAAGAAAATGGAGAATCAGACATTCAAGAAAATTGATTAAATCCTGGTAAAAACAGCAAATCTGAGGCTTTAAGCCCCCCGTCGCTCCCAAGCTCCCTGCAGCAAAAGTGCCATCCTGGGCTTGTGCAGATGGAAAATGGGAAGGTGGGCGCTTTGTCTGTGGCTGTGGCTTCACGAGGAAGGTGACAACTTTGCATTCCCACTCTACCCCAGTCCAGTGCTGCTGGGAGGCTCGGAGGCCAGGAGGAGAGCTACCCAAAGGCTCAGCAGGCTGGCTGTGCTGATGCCTCCTGGGCAGTCCCTCTCTTCCCCTTCATTCCTCTCCCTTTCCCTCACCTCCCTGTGCAGGTGTAGCTCCCAGGAGGAGGGTAGGACCTCTTGGAGGAACCTGAGTTCTCCAGGGACAAGGCTGCCTGGGAACTTCATGCGCAGGTCCCTGTCAGGAACAGTAGGGACCGTGGCAGAGAAGCATCAAGGCGAGGTCAGGAAGCGTGGTGGTGTAAGTGATAGGGCAGAGCAGCCAGAACCTATCTGGAGAAACAGGAGAGATGGCCAGAGCCTGCAGGCTCTGTCAGCTCTGCTGTCTACAATTCATAGCAGTGTAAGCACTGGCCATACTAGGCCTTAGCACCTGCCTGGGGCATTTTCATGATGCTGATAAACATGTCCTGCAACCTTCACTGTGTGGCTTATGCTGGAATGTCAGTGCCACTGGGGTCCCTCTTACCACCAACAGGTCTGGGTTTCGGAAGGTAGAAGATTGTAGGACTCGCCATTCCTGGCCCTCGGCTTCCGGGAGCGAGGGAGCCGAGGGAGAGGACCCCATGCCACACCTGCCTCTCAGACCTAATAACTGGTGGCGACCAGATCATGTGGCTTATGGTACAAAATGGGCATGTGCTGGATGAGGGGAGGGAGAAGGAAACTGGGCAAAAGATGAGGATGGAAGTATGTTGATGATTGAAAAAATATGGCATTAAGAGTGGATCAAAATTTCCCACACCAGCTTGGAAAAGTATCAGAGGAAAGCAAACTTTTCTTTCTCCATTGTTCACCCTGCATTTAACAACAATCTCCCTGAGAGAAAGTGGGGCAGTCTGGCATATGTTGCCACTGTTCATAGGAAAGAGGCGCAGTGAACACGGTTCAGTAATAAGCGACGGAGATACTTGCTGAGTACTTCCTCTGTGCCAGATGCCATGCCAGACACTTCCTTCTGCTCTGCTTGTTTCATTAAACACTAAGAGGAGTTCTTCCCACTTCACAGAGGGGAAAAAAGTGGCATTTCTGGAATTCAGACATAGGCCCAACTCCATAGTTCATGGTTTTCTCTTCACATTTTGCTTCTCAAAGTGTGTGGGTGGTCAGGAGTGAGTGATGGCCAGGGCTGTTCTCTATGGATTTGGGGCAAAGTTTTTCAGTTTTTGAGCTCTTAGACAATTTCTGAAACAAATCAGGAGCAAAATCACACACAAAATCTTGCCTTTATATATTGCTCAATCACATTTTATTTAGTAAGCCTGCAGAGTTGAGAGGCTTATGTGCAGAAATTATAGAATTGACTATTTTCTTGTTAGTCTGTTTGGTGGCAGCTGTGCCAAGAACATGGCCCCAGTGAGACAGGCTAGCTGCCGGGCCGACCACTCAGGTACACGAGCGAGAACTGGGCTCTTTGGCAAGTCTAACTGCACTAAGTGCCCATGTTCTGGGAGCGGGAGCAGTAAGTTTGTCCTCTGGCAGGCGAGTGGATCCTTTCCTCTTATTAAACACTAGGAGCCCAATGCACGAATTCATATACCTTGAAAGGAACTGTGGGCCTCGAAGCTACGTTGGGCACAGGGTGAGGTCTTGTCCCATTCTCCATGCCCCCACTCGGTCTCTCCCCTGCCTCGGCTTCCGGTCCCAGTCCCTGTCTGCTGGCAGCCCCATTCCAGCTGCCATAGCTCCCACATGCTGATGGCACCGGCTCTGCTTGCATCTGCTAATGGCATGGAGTGACTGGGGCATGTGCCAACAGTAGGTGTGAGAGAAGCTGGCGCTGTCAATGTGTGCTAGTAACAGTTGCTGCCCTGATACCCCTTCAGGAGCAGGAGGAGGTGGAGAATCCTTGAAGGGTGATCAGGGCAGAGGCACTGCTTGCACCCGCTGACAGCATCGAGCAATCGGGACTGGCACTGGGCACCAGCAGTGAGTGTGAGCAAGTAGTTCTAGTACCAACAATGGGTACATGTGGGGCTGGTGCCAGCAGCAGGTGCGAGTGCCGGGTGGGACTGCAATGTGTGGAAGCAAATAATTTTCATTAACCACCAGAGACTCGCCCAGAGACTCGCTCTGCCTTGGTCTGTGCCCTGCTCACCTGCTCCACCATTCTGCCACAGCTGATGCCCGTCATGTTCTGTGCTCTGCTCCCTGCTGCTGATGTTTTGTGAGCACCCCCTGGTGGTCAGCACACATCATATTGACCAGTTGTTTGATTGTTCCACTGTTCAGTCTATATGCATATTAGGATTTTATATGTACAGAATGGCTCCTCACTAGAACATATTTTCCTAACAAACAAGAATATTGCCGGCTTTGCTTCACTATTCTGTCCTCATAGCATTTCCCAGCATGTAGCACACATAATAGCTGCACGTCGAATGAAGGGAATAAATTGATGTCACACAAGCATTCACAGCTCAGCTTCCTCCACAGCTGTGTCCACCAAATGCCTTGATTATAAACAAAAAATTGTGCCTAATCTCACTTCTCTTTGCAAGGAGTTTCCTGATAACAAAAGACTATCAATATGGGGGCGGCTGGATCGTACTATCATTCTCTTTTTGAACTTTTAACTTGACTAGAACATATTCTCCCTTCAAACAGAATAGTGTTTGAAGACAGAAAGTTTATGAACTTGAAGTTGATGAAAATAAGTAGTTTAATGAGAGACATTCAGAAGAACCCAACATCACAGGAGTGAAGCTATAAACCTGTGCTGATAGATAGACAGAACGTTATTCCTCACACTCCTGAAAATGAGCCTGATCACCCACAGCCCATCCCGCCCATTACTGAGGGGTGAGCAGCAGCAGAACCTCTCACCCATGGGGCACCTACAGGAGGTCAGGAGCCCATTCTCTGTGAACACCAACTGCTCCACTCTGCCAGTCCTCCAGCTGGGAAGGGACAGTGCTTCCAGCAAGTGGTGCGGGCTGGAGCCACTTGGCGAATGGGCAGGAAATCAATAAGGCGACGCCCAGGTGAGGCCTCAGTGCACATTTTGTTCACAGGCAAAGACGTTTTCTCAGTAAGTGTTGCGCAATGACAGGTAGCCGAGCCTCCACCGCAACTGCTGGCTGTTGTGCTGGTCTCTCTGGGAGCCTTCCTCCCGCCACCCCCGGACCCTACTGGCCACCTGACAGCTCCCTCGCCACATGCACACCTTTCCCAGGAGGTTCCCAAGACAGGGCATCGCCAGCACCACCAGAACTTGCTGGAAATTAATGCTGTAGGCCACAGAACCAGAAGCTCAGAGGGCTGCTTGCAATCTATTTCTGCAGGGGAGAAGGCAATGCTGAGGAGGTCACATCGGGGCATCCTGCTCCCTCACGCAGCGGGTCCCATTTGTGCCAAACATGTGATGGAAACAGGCTTCGAAGAAGCAGGTGCAGATGTGGGGCCGTGAGTTTGACCTCAGCGCTAAGAATTCCTAGGGCTCAGCACCCCCTCAGGCATCTATCCTTCAGGTGAGGGAGCAGGAGAGCTGTTTTGCCCTTCTCAGCCCCTAGGGGTCCTTCAGCTCCGCCTCTCCGCAGCCTTGCTGCTCCTCTCCGTCGTTCTCACCTGGACTGCCCAGATGCTGGCTGTGGGGCAGCAGGTTCCCCCAGGCTTCTGGGTTCGTCTGTCCTCTCTGATGACGCTGTGCTGACACCCTGAACTACTGGGACAGCACCCCTCACCTGTTTCACTCTGTAATTGTGTTTCAGGCTTCTTTAAAATGTTCTTTTCAAATCTAATTTACCTAGAGGAGTGTCATGTTGCCTATGGACTCTGAATTCTCACAGAGACAGTATAGGAGCTACAGCCCTGCAAGGACAGCAACGGTGCTGTTTGCTTCCTGACATGGATGACCGTGTTCCTCCCGGACAGGGCAGTGTCCTGAGCCTTCCAGTCCCAGAGCGGAGGCACCGAGTCCTGTCCCCCCTAGCAGAGGCAGGGCTCTGCCCTGGCCCTGGGTCCCTGCCAGGAGGCTGTCCTGCCTCACCTGCATGACTGACCCGGCCATGCGGGCCTGCTCTCCATGGGCCACCAGCCTTGGTCTTCACTTCCTGCCCTGTTGCAGCGCTGTACCTGAGATACCCAACCTGGTCCTTCCCTGCCCCCTGTTCCCTCACCTTCAATCCTTGGCTGCAGTTCATACGTTTATGGGACTAAACTAGGCTCCATATGTCCTGCAAGACGTATGGAAGCCCAGCTTCACCACACAGCCAATAGAAATTTTAGTTAAAACTTTATAAACAGCTTTTTGTCTAATACAATTGAATTTTCTTGAATATTCACTTATTTCAATTAGCCAATTTAAATTAATATGAAAGCTTGATTACTGTCAAATTTAATACTCTACCAACAATCTTAGTTTTACCTTATAAATATTAGTGGAAAGGATTATTTGCATTCTTGAGTAGGCCCTGAGCATTCCTGGTGGTAGGCTGGATTTAGATAAAGGGCAGCTGCTGTCGGGCAAGTTTCTGTGTGTTACCTGGGTCCTGATCTGAGCTGGGCCAAGTCTCTGTCTGTTACCTGGGTCCCAATCTGTTCTGTGCATGGGAAGTGAAGCAGCCATGGGGCAGGAGATCTCCTTCAAAAGGGGTGAAGGTTCAGGCCCCTGCAAAGTTGAGGGGGTGAGGGTCTGTGCCCTACCTCTATTGATCCCAAGTTATCTCCTGATGGCCCTTCTGTGACTGGGCCTGTCTTAGGTTGTTCCTTCCCTGAAGAATCTTACCCATCTCTGGGTAACCAGTCACCCTCCAGGGCAAAGCAAGGTGTTGTAAGGTTCAGTTCTATCTCCTTGGTAGCCCATGCCCCCATGGCGTCCACGCCCAGCACTTGCCTTGGGGGTCCCCTCTGCGGCTGGCGGGGTCCTGGCACTGATCACATATCTCGGGGAACTCAGGTTCCTTCTCCAGGGAGGGCCCAGCTCACACCATTTGGCGAGAGACAGATCCATTATACCAGCCACCTCGAGGCTTCAACCTCAGCGTGAATAGAGAGCTTAGGCTAGAGCTGAGTGCCCTTGGGCTGTGAGAAGAGGGTCCTTCTTGGCAAAAGAGGAAAACGGGGCCAATATAGAATACTCATGTGCCTTCCCAGTGCCTTAATTCCTTCTGAAAGGGATTAAATCCTTCATGTCCTTTTTTAAATGGTTGCCAAACATTCAAAGAATTAGTTTGTAATTTTGTTTGGGATAATTGTACAATATGCTGTTGTGAAATATCAAGAGTTATAATGACATTGTAGAATAATATCATGAAAGGATATTCTTTTCTGTAGACCACAGCAATTTAATTTCAAACTGGCTGTCAATTTCTTTTTGTAACTTTATTTAAACTTTGTCAGGGAGGCAAAAACACAAATTACTTACTTTAGTTCAAGAGGCCACATATATTGACTTTCAATTACAATCCTTACGACATTTAAAGGAAATTTCTCTTTATTTCCTTCCAAAATAATTTTCAGGCAACAGAGAGTTTCATTTAAAAATCTTTGTCATGAAACCAAGATGGTGGCATAGGTGAACACCTAGACTGCTGCCTCACACAACAATTTCAAAACTACAACAAGAAGATGGAACAGACATCAGCCAGAAACACAGGAAAGCTGGCTGAATGGAAATTCTACAATTAGAAGGAAAGAGAGGGGCTAACAGAGACTCAGAAGAGCTGCAAAAAGCTGAGGTACGAAGATGCTTGCGTGGAGAGAGTGGGCAGCAGAGTGGCAGGAGGGAGACGGAGATTCCCAACTGCACTGAACCCCTTATCCTATTACACTGAACTCCAGTTTCGGGCGAGACTCATACAGGAGAGTCTGGACTGTCATGGAAAAGAGAGGAATGCACAGAGATTTGGGGGAGCTGCGAAAGGGCAGAGGTCTGTGGGTGCGCACACCACTGCACACAGAGAGGACCGACTGCTGATTGTGCCTCTGGCTTTCTCTAGTGGGCAGGAGACAGAGCCTCCCAACTGCATTGAACTCTACTTCTGACTGCACTGAACCCCAGTTTCGGGCAAGACCTGGGGGACCCAGACTCATATGGGTCTCGGAGCAAAAGGAACTGGAAAGGTAAAGGTCTAGAGGCAGGCACACATGCACACAGAGAGGGCTGCGGCAATTACCGAGAGACACTTAAGACTCACGGGCTGCGTAGGGTGGGGCTCACTGGAAGCCAAGGCTGTCGGCTCAGCCCTGAGACATCACTCCATCCAATACAGAAGCTCCCACCTGCACCAAAATCCAGATCAGACTGTACTTAATCCAAGTTTCGGGTGAGACCCTGGGGACCCAGACTCATATGGATCCTTGGAGAGCACAGAAAAGCAGAGACCTGGAGGCGGGAAAGCCTATGCACAGAGAAGGCTGTAGAGATTACCAAGGGACACTGAGACCAGGGGCTGATGGGAAGCCAAGGCTATCTGATCAGCCCTGAGACTCTGCCCTATGCAACCCTAGCATAGAGACTTTAGCAGGCTTGCAAGTCTTAAGGCAGAGTCCAGCACAGAAGTTCTCCCAACATTGACACAGCTGATCCTCACAACCAATTGGCTTAGAGGTCAATTCCCCCCAGTGATACCAACAACAATCAAGACTTAACTACAAAATGGCTGTACACACAGTCCACAAAGGGGTGCACCAAGAGAGTCCACCTCAGGTAAATGGGGAGGCCGAGCTACTGGGCCATATAGGACACCTAGCACACAAAGCTACTCTACCAACTCAGGGAAGCAGTGAAAATGCAGAGATAAAGAAACAGATCACAAACAAAATAAATGGAGGAAAACAAATGAATGGATATAGAGTTCAAAACCACGGTTATAAGGTTTTTCAAGAATTTCCTAGAAAAGATGGATAAATTTAGTGAGACCCAAGAAGAGATGAAAAAGGACCAACTAGAAATAAACATACACTGACTGAAATAAAAAATATTACACAAAGACCTAACAGCAGACTAAAGGAATGCAAGAATCAAGTCAAAGATTTGAAATTCAAAGAAGCCAAAAATACTCAACTGGAAAAGCAAAAAGAAAAAAGAAACCAAAAATTTGAAGATAGTGTAAGGAGCCTCTGGGACAACTTCAAGCATACCAATATCAGAATTATGGGGGCAAGATCCTGAAAACCTATTTGAAGAAATAATGACTGAAAACTTCCCCCACCTGATGAAAGAAATAGATTTACAAGTCAAGGAAGTGCACAGAACCCCAAACCAAAGGAATCCAAAGAGGACCACACCAAGACACATCATAATTAAAAAACCAAGAGCAAAAGACAAAGAGAGAATATTAAAAGCAGCAAGAGAAAAATGGTTAATTACCTACAAGGGAGCACCCATTAGATTGTTAGCTAATTTCTCAACAGAAACTATGCAGGCCAGATGGGAGTGGCAAGAAATATTCAACATGATTAATAGCAAGAACCTACAACCAAGAATACTCTACCCAGCGAAGCTATCATTCAGAATTGAAGGTCAGGTAAAGAGTTTCACAGATAAAAAAAAAAAAGCTAAAGCAGTTCATCAACAACAAACCAATATTATATGAAATCCTGAAAGGTACTCTTTAAGAAGAGGAAGAATAAGAATAAGTTAAAGATAACAATTATGAACAACAAATACATATCTATCAAGGAGTGAATCTAAAAATCAAGTGAATTGAAAATCTGATGATCAGAATAAACTGGTTAATACAGTGGTTCTCAACCTTCCTAATGCTGGGACCCTTTAATACAGTTCCTCATGTTGTGGTGACCCCCAACCATAAAATTATTTTCTTTGCTACTTCCTAACAGTAATTTTGCCACTGTTGTGAATCATAATGTAAATATCTGTGTTTTCTGATGGTCTTAGGCGACCCCTATGATAGGGTTGATGGACCCCTCCAAAGGAGTAGCGACCCACAGGTTGAGAACCACTGGGTTAATGTAATAGAATTAGGGGAATAGAAAGGGAGTGGACTGATAATTCTCAGGGTTAAAGGGATTATGGGGGTGCCAGGAGAGACTGAAGAAATATCATACACCTAAGGATGAGGACAATGTGGGGGAGATAAGGGCAGAGGGTGGAGTGGGAGTTGGGTGGAGGTGAGCTATGGAGAAAATCTCTATCAGTGATAACATTTGCAAATATGTTCTCCCATACAGTGGGCTTTCTTGTTGTTTTGTTGATGGTTTCTTTTTGCTGTGAAAACGCTTTTTATTTTGATGTAGTCCCATCTGATTATTTTCTCTTTAGTTTCCATTGCCCTAGGAGTGGTATTAGTGAAGAAATTCCTTTGGCATACGTCTGAGATTGTGCTGCCTGTGGATACCTCTAGTATTTTTATGGTTTCTTGTCTTATGTTTAAATCCTGTATGCTTTTGGAGTTTATTTTTGTGCATAGTATAAGATGGTGGTTTAGTTTCATTTTTTTGCATGTATCTGTACAATTTTTCAAACACCATTTACTGAAGAGACTGTCTAAAATCCATTGTATATTCATGCCTCCTTTGTCAAATATTAACTGGGCATAGTGGTTTGGGTTTATTTCTGGGTTCTCTATTTTATTCCATTGATCTATAAGTCTGTTTTTGTGCCAATACCAGGCTGTTTTGAGAACAGTGGCTTTATAATACAGCTTGAAATCTGGTATTGAGATCTCACCTACTTTATTCTTTCTCAGGATTGCTGTGGCTATTCGGGGTCTTTTTTCATTCTAGATGAATTTTTGGAAAGTTTGTTCTAGGTCTTTGAAGTATGCCATTGGTATTTTAATGAGGATTGTATTGAATTTATAGATTACTTTATGTAGTCTGAACATTTTGATGATGCTGATTCTACCAATCCATGAACATGGTATGTTCTTCCATTTGTTTATGTCTTCCTCTATCTCTTTTTTCAGTGTCCTATAGTTTTACATGTATAGATCTTTTACCTCCTTAGTTAAGTTCATTCCTAGGTATTTTATTTTTTTGGTGCAATGGTAAATGAGATTGCTTTGTTAGTCTCTCTTTCCATAAGTTCATGATTGGTATATAGAAATGACATAGATTTTGTGTCCTGCTATATTACTGAATTCATTTATCAAGTCCAATAATTTTTTGATGGAGTCTTTAGGGTTTTCTATGTAAAGTATCATGTAATCTGCAAATAGGGACAGTTTTACTTCTTCTTTTCCAATTTGGATGCCTTTTATTTCTTTTTCTTGTCTAATCACAATGGGTGGTACTTTCAGCACCATGTAGAATAGAAGTGGTGAGAGTGGGCATCTCTGTCTTGTTCCTGTGTTGTTGTTTTTTTTTAGGGAAAATGGCTTTAGTTTTTGCCCATTGAGTATGATGTTGGCTTTCAGTTTGTCATATATGGCTTTTATTACATTGAGGTATGATCCTTCTATTCCCACCTTGCTGAGAGTTTTTATCAAGAAAAGGTGTTGGATTTTGTCAAGTGCTTTTTCTGCATCAATTGATATGAGTATGTGATTTTTATCTCTCAATTTGTTTATGTGACGTATAATGTTTATTGATTTGTGAATATTTTACTATCATTTAATCCCTGGGATAAATCTTACTTGGTCATGGTGTATGATCTTTCTGATGAACTGCTGGATTTGATTTGCTAGAATTTTGTTGAGGATTTTGGCATCTATGTTCATGAGGGATATTGGCCTGTAATTTTCTTTCATTGTGTTATCTTCATCTGGTTTTGGTATTAGGGTGACCCTGGCTTCATAAGTTTGGAAGTGTTCCTTCCTCTTGAATTTTCTGGAATAATCTGAGGAGGATCAGTTTTAGTTCTTCCATGAATGTTTGGTAAAATTCCCCTGTGAAGCTGTCTGGCCTTGGACTTTTGTTTGCTGGAAGCTTTTTGATGACTGCTTCAATTTCTTCCATAGTTACCAGCATATTGAGATTTTTAGAATCTTCTAGAGTGAGTTTTGGAAGATTGTGTTTTTCTAGAAATGTGTGCATTTCCTCTAGGTTGTGTAATTTGTTAAAATAGAGTTGTTCATAATATTTTTTAACAACCCTTTGTATTTCTGTGGGGTCTGTTGTTATTTCGTCTCTCTCATTTCTGATTTTGTTTATTTTGGTCCTCTCTCTTTGCTTCTTGGTGAGCCTGGCTAGAGGTCCATCAATCTTGTTTATTCTTTTGAAGAACCAGCTCTTTGGTTTGTTGATCTTTTTTATTTTTTATTTTATTTTTTATTTTATTTTATTTTTTGGTCTCTATGTCATTCATTTCTGCTTTGATCTTTATTGTTTCATTTCTTCTGCTCACTATGGGCTTTTCTTTTTGGTCTCTTTCTAATCATTTGAGTTGTTGAATTAGGTGATTAATTACCATTTTTTCTTGTTTTCTTGAGGTATGCCTGTAGACCTATAAATTTCCCTCTCAGCACTGTTTTTATTGTGTCCCATAGCATTTGCATTGTTGTGTTTTTATTGTCATTAGTCCCCAGGATGTTTTTAATTTCTTCTTTGATCTCATTGATAACCAAATCATTGTTTAATAACATGCTATTCAACTTCCAAGTGTTTGAACTTTTTGGAATGTTTTTATTGTAGTTTATTTCTAATCTTATGCCATTGTGGTCTGAAAAAAATGCTTGCTATGATTTCAATATTTTTGAATTTGGGGATACTTTGCTTATGACCCAATATGTGGTCTATTTTTGAGAATGTCCCATGTGTACTTGAGAAGAACGTATATTCTGTGGCTTTGGGGTGAAATGCTCTGAAGATGTCAATTAGGTCCATCTGATCCAGTGAGTTATTTAGACTTGCTGTTTCTTTGCTGATTTTTTTGTCTAGAGGATATATCCAGTGATGTCAGTGGTGTATTAAAGTCCCCTACTGTGATTTTATTGTTGTCAATCTCTCCCTTGATATCTTCCAGGAGTTTTATTTATGTATTTGGGTGCTCCTGTATTGTGTGCATAAATGTTTACCAGAGTTATATCTTCTTGTTGAATTGCTCCTTTTAGTATTATGTAGTGTCCTTCCTTATCTCTTGTTAAGGCCTTTACTTTGAGGTCTATTTTTATCAGATATAAGTATTGCCACCCCAGCTTTTTTCTCATTTCCATTTGCCTGAAAAATGTTTTTCCATCCCTTCACTCTCAGTCTGTGTGAATCCTTTGCTCTGAAGTGGGTTTCTTGTAGACAGCAAATATATGGGTCATGTTTTCTTATGCATTCAGCTACCCTATGTCTTTTGATTGATGCATTTAACCCATTTATGTTTAATGTTATTATTGACAAGTTCATGTTTATTGTCTTATTTTTCCTTAGTGTTTGTTTTTCTTCTTGCTTTTCTCTTTCTTCTTTTTATAGCAGTCCTTTTAGCATTTCTTGCATTGTTGGCTTGGTAGTGATAAACTCTCTTAGCCTCTTTTTGTCTGTGAAGCTCCTGATTCCAGCTTCAATTTTGAATGATAGCCTTGCTGGGTATAGTATTCTTGGGTTCAGACCCTTGCTTTGCATCACTTTATATATTTCATTCCATTCCCTTCTGGCCTGGTGTGTTTCTGTTGATAAATCAGTTGATATTCTAATAGGAGATCCCTTATAGGTAACTCTCTGTCTCTCTCTGGCAGCCTTTAAGATTCTTACTTTGTCTTTAGTGTTCGCTAATTTAATTATGATGTGTCTTGGTATTGGTCTTTTGGGGTTCAGCTTGTTTGGGATTCTGTGGACTTGCATAGTTTTTTTTTCTTGCCAATATCAGGGAAGTTTTCTGTCATTATTTCTTCAAATAGGTTTTCTATTCCTTGCTTTTCTTCCTCTCCTTTTGGTATCCCTATTAAGTGAATGTTGTTTCGTTTTGTGGTGTCCCAAAGCTCACTTAGGCTCTCTTCTTTTTTAAGTCTTCTTTCCAGTTGCTGCTGTGTTTGTGTGTTTTTTCCTACCTTGTCTTCTAATTCCCTAATGCGATCCTCAGCCTCTTCTAGTCTACTGTTTAGGCCTTCCATTGTGTTCCTTATAACAGCTAAGTCGTTCTTCATCTCCTCTTGGTTTCTTTTCATGTTGGTGACATTCTCATTCAGCTCCTTATAGTTCTCATTGAATTGTGTGTATTTGTCATCCATCCATTTAAACATCCTTAAAATCATTACTCTGAATTCTTTCTCTGATAAGCTGCTGGCCTCAATTTCATTTAACTCCCTTTCTGGTGATTCCTCTTTGTCTTTCCTTTAGGGATTGCTTTTTTGTCTTCCCATGTTTTCCTATAATGTTCTAATTTTTAAATCCAATTGCTTTTCTACCCAGGTTTTTTTTTTTTTGGGGGGGGGGAATGGTGCTCCCGGTGTTTTCTCTTAGTTTTCCTGTGCTTGTTAATCTATTGTAGTTCCCTATTTGAGCTATTTGGGTTCTCTTGAGATAGACTTGTGAGCTTGAGAGGTAGAACTGTGGTGTCTAGAAGTCAGCAGCCATGTCCCTGTTTATGCTGTTTTGTACCCTTGAGATCACTCGTGTCTAGCGGGGACTCACAGTGGCACCAAGGACCTGTCTGTCTTGGTGATATGGTTTAGGGGGCCTAACTCTGGAGAGGCATGACTGTAGTGCCCAGTGTTCTATACTTGTGGGTGGGCAGACTCAGCTTTTGCTGTTGCACCTGTGGTGGATAAGCACTTACTTGCAGGATTGTCTCACAGGAGCACTCACGGTAAATTTGCCAGTGCGGCACACTGAAGCACTCTGAAGGGCCCTGGCAGTATAGCTGTGAAATTGAGGTATCTGTGCGCAGGTATCCAGGATGAGTGAATTCAAAATTTCTACTGCTCTGGGGGAGTATGCCCCTATTTGTTTGAGGTCACACCCAGGGAGAGCTCATAGTGGCTCCCAAGAGACCCTTGTGAGTACATGGGCTCAGGGTGCCTGCCTGTTGGAACTTTGTATCTGTGGAAGTATGTGTGCCAGACACAGCACTCTAAGCCACTCTTTGAGGTCCTGCACTGAGGTTGAGCCACTGAGATAGATGTAGGTAGTTATTTAGGAAGAAAGTATTCCGCAATTCTACTAGGGGCAGGGTGCCCTTGTTTGTGCTGAATCCCACCAAGCAGAGACTTAGAGCTGCTTCCAGAGCATGCTGTGGATAGATGAGCTCAGGTATCCTGTTCCTTTGTGGAGGATCCTTTTTTTTTTCTTTTTGGCGCAGCCCTCTGATGATGGGCTCTGAGGGGGTCATACACTGAGGTTGAGCGATAGGGGTAAATGTTGGTAGTTATTCAGGTGAAGGGAATTTAGAAATTCTTCTGCGGGGCTGTGCACCCTGGTCTGTACAAAATCATACCCGTGGGGCCTCCCAGTGGCTCCCTGGCACTGCCTAGGGAGTGGAGCACCCTGGCTACCTGTGTGCTAGAAAGGCGCTAATATGGGCTCACTGGAAATGCACTGATATGGACTGGAGTTCTTCCGCTGGAGAGGGAGAGGTTTCACTTACTGCTTTGGAGGTGGAGGTCCCAGGGTCCGTGGGTCTGCAGCTATGGTAGCAGGGTTTTGGCTAGAGTGGCTGCTGGGTCGCTGGGTAGTTCCAAGGCCTGTCTCAGATATACCTCACTTATATCTCTTTGTGGTTACCAGAATATATAACTGGACAGTCAAAGGGTCTGGTCTGGGAAGTTTTTGAGAAGAACTGACCACCTCTCACTGAGCCCTGCTTCTCAGCAAATGCTTTACAGATTATAATCTAGTTTGGAAAGATTCTAATTTTAATGAAATAAATGTATTTCTTCAGAAACCAGAACTTTGGCTTGGGGGCATCTTGGCCCATCATTGTCTTGCTCTGGTCTTAGAATTGTTGGCTTGGCTCCTTTGTGATGAGACATAAGCGTAGGAACAGAGCTGCACTCTGTCTCTGCAGATGCCAGACCGCAGTTTTGTTCTGGTGTAAACAAGGTACAGAGAAATTCCTTCTTCCTCTTGAGTCTGAACTTGCACATTCCGGGCTGTCCTGGGAGTCCCATCCCAGCTCGGGGATGAGACATTCCTAAGCAAGAAAATCGTGGAGAGAGTGTCTTTATCAAGTCTCACAGATGTTGGCCATTAGCCACAGCAGTCCCCCGGCCCCACCTTCATGTGATAGTGTGGCCACTTTTAGGGACCCGCGGCTCATTTCAGACAGGCCCAGAGCACAACTGTAGGCAGATATGGCTTCATCCAGGTTTTTCCCTGCCTTTAACTTCTCCAGATTAATATTAGTCATATTATGCCATCATACATTTTTTCAAGCTTTACATTTTTATAAAATACTGCCCCATCTGTTACACATTAGTATTTAAAAATATTGAACTGACATTATGTAAAAAAAATTATTCTATTTGATAAAGACTGTCTGTGACCAGCCTGTGGCTCTGTGGGTGAGCTTTGACTCAGGCACCAAGAGGTTGCCCATTCAATTCCAAGCCCTGGTCACATGCTTCATCCCCAGTGTGGGCAGGAGGCAGCCAACTGATGTTTCTCTCTCATCAATGTTTCTATCTATCTCCCTCTCTCTTCCTCTATGAAAAATCAATAAACACATATTAAAGGTAATGTGGTCAGTGAAATGACTATTATTATTGTCTGCGTCATTTTATCAGAAACCCACATGCCTATGTCCTGCCACTGTCCTGGAGTTCCTTCATCTGGGACAGGAGTGAGGTTATCTGAGGTTCAGAGATTCTGGGCTCTATTCCTGTCTCTGGTCACCAGCCAACCACAGTGCTTGGCATCCTGATGCTGTTCTGCTTCATGAAGGACTTTCATGTCAAATCATTTAATATACATTACAACCAACTATTTTAACACTAAAATGTTTTTTTTAATTTATCTTTATTGTTGAAAGTATTTCAAATATCCCTCTTGTTTTCACATTGATTCCTGTCACCATGCACCCCCCAGGCATTCACCACACTATTGTCTGTGTCCATAGCTTATGCGTATGTGCATATAACTTCAATATGTTTTTGTAGATTTTAGAAAGAGGGGGAGGGAGAGGGAGAGAGACATCAATGTGAGAGAGAAACATTGACAAGCTGTCTCCCACATGTGTCCTGACCAGAGACCAAACCAGCAAACTAGGTAAGTGCCTTGACCAGGAATCAAACTGGTGACCCTTCAGTGCATGGGATGACAACACTGGCCAGGGGCAACCCACCATTTTAAATGAGAAAAATTAGTAGAAAGTGGCAGACACTTGCTCACAGCTTATTGCAGGTTTCTGATGTCACACTTGATAGACCTCTTGGTCTTAGACCTTGCTGCTCTAGGGCCACAGGTAGCCACTCCTTGTGAGGAGAATGCTCATGACATCCCATACGGGGTGGTATCACAGAAATTTCCCTCTGCACATGAGAACATGTCTTGGAGTTTAGTTACACACATGTAACTGAGGTCCTTTTTTTCTGGTTTTGATATCTAACTAGAGTACACAGGAGCTCTCATTAATATATTTGCAGCTTGTTATAAGTCTAGTTATTTCAACATGAAAAAAATCAATGTCAGAACATTTAAGGAAGAAGAATAAATCAGAAACAATTCTTAAGGAGTACCTAGATATTCTATAACAATGGAGATCTCTGAAAACTCCACTCATGGTTCTTAGTTTCACTGAAGTTTATTAAATTTCCATTCAAGTGAAAAAACCAATTGATCAACTTTTTAAAAAATTAGTTAAAAGATAATTTCAGATATATGTAGCTGCCTTTTCTTTGTTTAAATTCAATTAGCTTGGAGAATCCAAGATGGCGGCATAGGTAAACACCTACACTGCTGCCTCGCACAACAATTTTGAAAGTACAACTAAAAGACAGAACCACAGGAAAGTTGGCTGAGTGGAAGTTCTATAGCTAGAAGAAAAGAGAGGGGCTCACAGAAACCCAGAGGAGCTGCAAAAAGCTGAGGTACGGAGACACGTGCACTGAGAGAGTGGGTGCTGGAGTACCTGGCTGGCTTTCTCTGGCGGAGGGAAACGGAGACTCCCAATGGCATTGAACCCCTTATCTTACAACACTAAACCCCAGATCCAGTCAAAACTCATACCGGGGTAGTTTGGACTGTGAAAAGGGAGAGGTGCATGGAAATTTAGGGGAGTCGCAAAAGATCAGATGTCTGGTGGCGGCGCGCACAGCACTGTACAGAGGACAGATTGCTGATTGTGCCGCTGGCTTTCGCGAGTGGGCGGGAGACATACCCTCCCAACTGTGCCACTTCTGACTCCACTAAGCCCCTGTTTCAGGTGAAACCCTGGAGACCTAGACTCGTGTGGTCCTGGTGCGAAGGGGAGCTGGAAAGGCAGCAGTTTAGAGGCACTGCGGGTGCACGCACACAAGGACCACTCCAGCGATTACCCAGTCACGTGAGACTCAGGGGCCATGGAGGGCAGGGCTGACTGGAAGGTAAGGCGGTCCCTTAAGCCCCGAGACTCCACCTATCCCTAGCTCAATAGAGGCTTCTTCCGTTTTGCAAGTCTGGTATCATAAGGCTGAATTCAACACACAAGTTTCCCTGGCATAGTGAAAATGCCGAGACAAGGGAAGGGATCACAAATAAAAGAAATGGAGGGAAAAAAAACGACTGGATATAGAGTTCAAAACCATACTTAAAAGGTTTTTCAAGAATATGCTAGAGAAGTTGGATAAAGTTAGCGAGAGCCAAAAGGAGATAAAAAAGGACCAACTAGAGATACAAGATATCCAACTAGAGATGGAAATGGTCCAACTAGAGATGAAAAAGGACCAACTAGAAATTAAACATAGACTGACTGAAATAAAAAATATTATACAGAGTCCTAACAGCAGACTAGAGGAAGGCAAGAATCAAGTCAAAAATTTGAAATATAAAGAAGTAGAAAACACTCAACTGGAAAAGCAAGAAGAGAAAAGAATAAAAAAATGTGAAGATAATGTAAGCAGCCTCTGAGACAGCTTCAAGCATACCAACATCAGAATTGTGGGAATGCCAGAAGAGAGAGAGCAAGATACTGAAAACCTATTTAAAGAAATAATGACTGAAAACTTCCCCCAGCTGGTGAAAGAAATAGACTCACAAGTCCAGGAAGCACACAGAACCCCATATAAAAGGAATCCAAAGAGGACCACACCAAGACACATCATCATTAAAATACCAAGAGCAAAAGACAAAGAGAGAATATTAAAAGCAGCAAGAGAAAAACAGTTCATTACCTACAAGGGAGCACTCATACGACCGTCAGCTGATTTCTCAACAGAAACGATGCAGGCCAGACAGGAGTGGCAAGAAATATTCAATGTGATGAATAGCAAGAACCTACAACCGAGAATAATCTATTCAGCAAAGCTATCATTCAGAATTGAAGGGCAGATAAAGAGCTTCACATATAAGAAAAAGCTAAAGGAGTTCATCAACTCCAAACCAGTATTATATGAAATGCTGAAAGGTACTCTTTTAGAAGAGGAAGAAGAAAAAGGTAAAAGCCAAAAAATTATGAACAGCAAATACATATCTATCAACAAGTGAATCTAAAAATTAAGTGAATTAAAAATCTGATCAACAGAATAAACTGGTGAATATAATAGAATCAGGAGCACAGAAAGGGAGTGGACTGATACTTCTCAGGGGGAAAGGGGTGAGGGATATACAAAGAGAGACTGGACAAAAATCATACACCTATGGATGAGGTCAATGGGAGGGAGGTAAGGGCAGAGGGAAGGGTGGGAGCTGGGTGGAGGGGTGCTATGGAGGGGAAAAAAGAGAGACAAATGTAATAATCTGAATAATAAAAATTTAATTAAAAAAATTCAACTAGCTCATTCAAGATTTGGCACAGATCCTGTATCATCTCATTCATTCTCACGATGATCCCAAGAGGCAAGGTTACAGATGGGGAAACAATTGATTTCCACTCAGATTTGGGGTGGGATTCTAGCCATTTCACTCAAAGCACGTATCAGCTTTCAGGGACCAATTCAGACAATCTTAGTGCTGGTGACTCAGACAAGCAAAAGGGTTATTTGGGGTTTGTGCTAGCCTGAGCCTCTGTAGTGTGGTTATTACATGCGTCATCAAGTATGTTCAGTGCAACAGAACAGTAGCAGGGACCTGTTCTTTTCCCCAGGCCAGGGTCAATTTTGAATTTGACTTAGAGTAGAAAAATAGACATTAGTTGTCCTTGGAGCATTTTTTTTTTCAACAAATTCCAGGAATCATGGACTTCCTGGCTGTCAGAAATAAATTAGAAAGTTGCACAGAATCCTATAATTCAGCCAACTTCTCAGTAGAAATGAAAAACTTCTGGGCAGCCAACCTGAAGATCCCGAAAGGCTGTCTGCTGAAGCTGAATCCACGGCTGTTCTCTGTTCCTGTCACATAAGAGAGTCATTGGCCCACACAAATGAGGTTTCCACAGAGGGTTAGCCTGCTTTAACCATGGACTTGAGATAAGACCCCATTTCCCTCAAGAGATTCAATTTCTTCTTATGCCATGTGTTTTCTCTAGAAAACAAATCACCATATTTTTACATGTATAAGATGCCCCCACTTTTTCAACCTCAACTTAAGAAATCAACATTTTAAACATAAGACAGAACATATTTTTATTTAGTAATCACCACAGGTAATGTTTTCATACAGTTTTATGATATCATGTAGCATATAGCTTTATCCAGCCTCTGTTGCATCACTGCTCTCTTCTTCATCACTGTTAGTTCCAGACATATCAATTTCTTCACCTTCTATTGTGTCACTACTGTCTTCTGAGTCACTGTCTGTATATGTGAGATCATTCTCATAAACTGGTGGCATTTTCTGAGCTAACTTAGTTTGTGTTCTTATGGCCAACCCTTCTCTCCTCATGAAATTAAAGCACCATTTTGCCTTTCCTGTAAAATCAACCATGTTCATTTTTCTTGCAAACATTCTTGCCTGACATTGAATAAGCCACTCTGGCACTGCTCCATACTCCTAGTCTTAAGCCTCTGCTCCACTTTCGCCCATTTTTCTGGCTTTCCTCTTAAAGCCTTCTTCTTTTTTGGCATCTTAAGAGTTGTTCTTTCTGTTTTTTCCACTGTCTGATCATACACTCAGTAGGAGGAGGTCCAAATTGTCTCTCTGCAGCTCTAGTTCCATGCTCTTTTTGCATAGCTGATTACATTTGGTTTGAATTTTGCAGAGTAAGACGATCTTTTTATTTCCGACATCTTTATGGACTCAGAAAGCTCAGTCCCTGTTGCATCTGTACACTCTCCACCTCCAGCTCCAATTCCAGCATCAGCTGACGTCAATAACAATAAGGGTCATGATTGGAGGAAGCCTTTTGGCAAGGTATGGACAGCTTTGCACCTGCACAGCTCTTTCCTTGGCTGACTTCCATGTATAAGATGCCCCTCGCTTTTCAGTCTAATCATTTTAGAAAAATACAGCGTCATATACACGGAGAACTACGATAACTCGTGATAAGAGTACAGAGTATTTATGTCTTGCATATTTAGGGATTATCTAGATAGCAAGTCTGAAGGAAGCTAGAGTGGGTGGCTGGGTACATTCTCTACATTTGCTTTTTTAAAAAATAAAAACAGCAAAGCAGGCTAATGTTTACAACAAAGAACCATGGAAGAGCCTTTTTAATGGTCCGCTTATGGATGTTACCATTGCCCTTTTCCTTTGATAAGAAGAATTAGCAGTTATCTGTTAGCTGAGCCTCACTTCTGCTAGGTAACCAGATTTGGGAAATTCCAATTATATGCTAATTTGCCAACAGATGGTTGGATTTGGCAATAAAATGTGAAGTAAAGATGGTTAATTTTCTACCTCTCGCTCCCTCTGATGGATACTAATTCTCAGTCACGTTTAGGAACAGGGCGTGGGGCCAAGTTAGGAACAGGGTGGGGGGCCAAGCTCAGGAGACTCACCTAGATGTGGCTCCTCTGTGAACTCAGGTCATGCACAGAGACAGTATGTGCTCTGGAAATGCTGCAGCTCTCCTGGGACCTTGATCCCTGGAGACCCAGGTCAGAGGAGAGCTGGTGAGTGCCCTGCAGGCCCCGACGCAGGCGAGAGACCTCGAGCCCTGACTACCTGGAAGCTATGGAAGGTCTGAGTCTTATAAACTACCAACTCTACTTATGCTCACACATTGGTCCCAGTATTGTGTTGTATCCCAAATCTCACAAAGGATGCCTCAAGAAGTCAAATTATGGAGTCATTTATTCAAAGGCTGGCGGCTACAAGTGGCAACAGTTTTCCAAATCTTGAAGCCCTGAAAGGTTTGCCACATCTGGTTTATATGCAGAATATCACAAAGGTATCAATTACATCTTTGGGTTTGGAATGAGGAACCTGGTTTGCACAAAGCAATTATAAAAGCGAAATTGAGCAAGTTAGTTATCCATAGTTTTTGGTTCTATGGATCACTGAATCAACAGAAACACATTATCTGGGGCCACTAAGACAATTTAGAATTGTGCTGTTCAGATTCTAGGACCACTGAGTCAACCAGATGCATTATTTGTAGCTACTGAGGAAATTTAGGATAATTGAGCTGTCCTGGTTCCCAGAAGAATGTGCTTCAATGACCATTGAGATCACAATCAATAGGATATTCAAACCATCATCAATGGAATATTCAGTCGATTAGGATAGCATACATAAGTTCAGAAAATCAAAATAACTTTTCTATTGTTTTAGCAAGCAAATAAATACAGAAGCCAAGCAGCAGGGTTAAAGTTTAAGTTAAAACTGCAGTTTCTACCTGAGATGATTGCTACCATACTTCACCAGTATTTGTTACTGACGTCAGCTCATGTGATTTGGACCACATGTGATTTGGCCTCTACATGTTCATGACTGGCAATGAACAAGATCAGGTGAGGACTACCCTTAAAAATATTATAACGCATAACAATGACAGGGCTACAAAAAACTTCTCCAAGAAAACCAACTTGAACTTCATTGACCACATTTATTTTATTTTCTGCCCATGTATTCAGGATTACGAAACCAACCTGAATGGACTGACTGTGTTCCATCTTTCCATGCTTTGCTAGCCACGTGGCTATCATTTATGTTTGTGCTATGCGGAGCGAGGCAGTCCTAGGATTAGACACAGACAATGAACCGATTCATCTTTAACACATGATCCATGGACACATGTTTCATCTACACAAACACAAATCTTCATCACCAGCATATATTATAACTTCTACTTTAAAAAAATTGTTAAAACAAAAATGGATCACAATGTTCTGAAGTTTAAAGTATCTTCTCACCAAACAGATTACCCTTCTTACTGAACATAGTAAGACCACCCTGGCTAACCGTTTCTCTCCCCATCCTGGTGGCCTGGAGACACATACTCCTATCCTGGGCCCCCCTTCCTGTTGCCCTGGGCCCCTTTTCGTCCCCCTACCCCGGCCTCCCCTTCCTCCTGCCCTGGGTGCCCCTTCCTTCTGCCCTGGAATCCCCTTCCTCCTACACTGGAACCCCCTTCCTCCTGCCCTGGGCTCCCCTCCCTCCTGCCCCTCATGCCAGGAGCTCCCCATATTTCTCTGTGTTTCTGTGGCATTGGGTCACTCATTTCTAACAGTTGGGTATCATCACCAGCCTCTGCCACACTGGATCCTGAGGTCCCAACTAACATGGGGCACAGCTCTGCGGCCTCATCTTGTGCTTCAGCCCACAGTTTAGGATCAGCCCCCACATCAGGCAAGGCGCTGGGACCCCACCAGACTTATCACTAGCATAATCTGGGAGGATGTCTCAAGGTCTCAGGGACCACAGGTCTGACCCGGGGCCTGCTGCTCATCCAAGGCTCTGGACTGGCTAGAAGTCCTGGTGAAAGGAGAGGCCGCTATCCTCCAGGTCCACCATTGGGGACAGATGAGCATTCAGTTCAGTGCTGGGCATGCACGGTTTCTTCCTCAAAGCACCCAGTCATCATGGGAAGCCTGAGGGACCCAGCTTCTGTCCATCAGTGGCCACCGGCAGCCCTGATACTGAAGACAGAGGGTGGCTGCTCCTGGGAGCCAGGCCCTGGGGCCGGGAGGGGTTGGGGGTGGGGTGGGAGGACAGCCTAAGTGAAGATGCCCCTTTGGCTATGCTGGCCCTGCCCTCTTCACCTGCAGTCCAGCCGGGTAGTCACTACTTCCCTGAATCCTCAGTTTTCATAGAAAAATGATCAGTCCTACAAGGAGGGGGCAGGGAAACAGTGTGAAAGGGAAGAAGAGGGAACATGATCATAAGCTTCTGTCCAAGGAGGGCACAGGCCATGAAGTCATGTGATGCTCTTATTCCCTTTTCTTGTTTTTTGCTGGCACTTCTAATGTAAATACTGTCCACAAAGAGCAATTTAAAAATATTTTAGTGGCGCTATAGCTGCCTGCTGGAAATACTGTAAGAATCATCTTGCTTGCAGGCAAGAGAGACTATAATACAAACTCCCAGGTTGTCTGACTTTCAGAAATAGATGCGAAAGTTTGTGAACACCTCTTCTCAGGAACATAAGAAATGTTCAAATCATGATGTGACCATTCAGAACATGATCTGCCAAGGGATCACAGTTATTGGAATTTGCTGTTTTGTTTCAGTGCGGAACCAGAACAAACCCACCCTGTTCTAGGCCCAGTGCTGCTGGGTGTGAAAAGTACAAGTAAGAATCGTGTAAACATTGTGTTTTCACAGGATTCAAATAGAGGAAGACTTCTAAATATGAAAATGAAATGGACAAAAAGTGAGATTGACCTCTTTCTGAAAAAGAGTGAATGTGTTTGTAAATATAAAAATTAGTGCTCTAAGATAAATGATTAAAGACGTTCAAATGTATCATATCCTCTGCATAATAAAGCTAGAATGAAAGTTAGCCCCCATAGTGCACAATCATAATGTAAAGAAAAGGATTTAATAAGAGGAACAAAAATCATACGAAACACTGAATCTTGAATAAATACGTTTGAAAGTTGCAAATTACAGCTTGGGTTGAGACTGTTTGTCTTAGAAATCTGTCCTTTTGTAAGAAAACCACTCTGTGGGGTTGGGAGTGTTGTGCACACTGCCCTAGGGGTGATTGTCCAGGAGAGGGCAGTACAGGGCCCCCTTCCCGTTCTCTGTGCTGGAGAGGGGCATTCCTGTCCTTTGCCTGACTTGAGCAGCGCCCCATTTCAGTTATGTTTTCCTCTCTTTGTTCACCTCATTCTTGACAGACACCAAAGACCATACCAGGAACTGCAAGGGAAGGCTCCCCACTCCTCGCCATTCCTGAGGTTGACTTCAGGAAAGACAATTTTTTATAGATAAAGTGACCAATGTGTTAAAAAGTGGCTATGTAGGACCATGGCCAGTGGTTCAGTTGGTTGGAACATTGTCTTGTATACTAAAAAGGTAGCAGGATGAACTGACAGATGTTTCTCTTGACATCAACACCTCTCTCTCTCTCTCTCTCTCTCTCTCTCAAAATCAATTTAAAAAATGTTCTCTGGTGAGGGATTTTTAAAAAGTGGCTGTGTGTTGAAAAAGGGAGATATTTTTTTAATGAGCTGGGAAGGCTTGGATTGGGCATAGGAGAAGCAGGTGAGCTTTTAGACTGTCATTGTTATTCTGGGCTTTACTAGCTCAGGCAGGCAGGGGCTGAATCAAGGGAAGCGTCTGTCTTGGGGACTTGTTTTTATTATTTATTTATTTATTTATTTATTTATTTATTATTTTTTAATTGTTTAAAGTATTACAAATAGTAGTACATATGTCTCCCCCCCCACCTCATTGACCTCTCCCCGGTCTCCCATACCCCCCTACATGTCCTCCCCTGCCCCTCCCCAGTGTCTTATATCCATTGGTTATGCTTATATACATGCATACAAGTCCTTCGGTTGATTTCTTACAGCCCCCGCTCCTAAACCTCTCCTGCTTTTCCGCTGTAGTTTGATAGTCTGTTCAATGCTCCTTTGTCTCTATATCTATTTTTTCCTCCTGATTCTTTGGTTTAAAAAATCTTGCCTTTGCAGATTAGAAATAAACTTGTAAGAATAAAATATGTTTTAGCCCCAATTTTGGGGACTTGTTTTTAAATAACAGATGGGGGTGGGGTGGGCTGGAGGAGATTAAGTCGGGTGAGGGGAGAGGCCTATGCAATACTTTCAACAATAAAGATAAACAAAACCTATGGGAAGCATGTGGAATAGAGGTCAGAGGTCAAAATAAATAAACAAATAAACAAAAGATAACTAGATAAAAAGTTTCAATTCCGACTTGCACTAATTAATTATATAATGTATCCATGGTTTCAAGTACAAATAATTTTAGCCATAGTTATAGAAATATTTACACTTAAAATGTCTCTCCCTCTTACATTTTGTCTGAAGAAACTGAGGCTCAGAGCTGAGTAACTTGCCTAGAATCATGCAGCAGTGTTCAGGACGAAGTTGAGATTTGAACCCAGTCACACTCATTCTGAAGACTGTATACTGTACAGGTTGAGAACCAATAGCAGGTCACCTAAGACCATTGGAAAACACAGATATTTACATTACTATCATAACAGTAGCAAAATTACAGTTATGAAGTAGGAACAAAAATAATTTTATGGTTGGGGGTCACCACAACATGAGGAACTCTATTAAAGGGTCTCGGCATTAGAAAGGTTGAGAACCACTGCTATACAGCTAAATATACACTGCTATGCCAACCTGAGCATTTCAGCTCAAAGTTGATAGAAGTACTGTTTATTCTGACTCTGGTTCTAAACTCAGTCTGATTCAAGTCCCTGCGATTTACCTAGATTTGCTGCATTTAGGTGTATATGTGGTACCTACAGACACAAACATGATTGTTCACATTCTCATATTAGCCAAAAACATAGTATGTGAACAAAATAGCTACTATACAATTTTTATTTTATTTTATTTATTTATTTATTTTATATATTTTATTGATTTTTCACAGAGAGGAAAGGAGAGAGACAGAGAGTCAGAAACATTGATGAGAGAGAGACATCGATCAGCCGCCTCCTGCACAACCCCGAATGGGGATGTGCCCACAACCAAGGTACATGCTCCCAACCGGAATGGAACCCGGGACCTTCCAGTCCGCAGGCCAACACTCTATCCACTGAGCCAAATCGGTTTCGGCTACTATACAATTTTTAAACACTGAAGGAGAAAAGTGATCATTTGCCATAGAGAATTCAATGACATGAGGTTTACTTCATGTCTGAAATAAAAACTGAAAGTTGGTCATGAAAGATCACTTGTACCTACGGCCCAGTAATCACACCTAACGGATGTTTCCTGCCGTCTGAGGTCCCAACTCAACGCCCAGGTGTTCACCAAAGTTTGGGCACACATCCCAAGCATTCTCTGACCTCTGACCTCTACTCCATATGCCTCCTGTGGCTGGTTCCTCAGAGGACACTGTGTATCTGAGACTTAGAGTAAATCAAGAGGACTTACTCTGGAGACTGCCCACAGACTTTGTGACTAACCTGCCTACAGCTCTCAGCTCTATCGCAACCCACCCACGTCTCCTTAGCATCCCTGAGTTTTGGTCTCAGTTCATCTGACCAGAGAGCCTCCTGCCTCTGTGCAGAGCTGGTATTTGGAAGATGTTCTTTGGTGAAAGTGAGGATGCCATGAGCCTGATGTGTATGTCTCTTCTTTCCAGGACCACAGGCTACTTGTTGTCAAAGGTCTGGACTGGAGTATTTACTCAACTTTACTCTTTATCAGTTTGAGACTGAATAAGCCCAATATCATCCATCCCATCATGACCAGAATATGGTGGTGGTTTTCATGCTGAAAACACGTGTCCATCGACTGCAGGAGTAATTGACTCTTTGGAGGACCTCTTGCCTCCTGGCTTGCCTGTGGGGTTGTCCTGCCAGGCTGGAGCTTTCCCGGGCCAGCTCAGTCGTGACTAGGTGGTCTGCCGGGCCCACATCCATCACCCCATTCTGGCCCCACCCACTGGGCTGCAGACCACAGCACCCCCCACCCAGGAGGCTTCCCAGTGACTCCAGGAGGAAAGGTCCGGAGGCCTGGTCACTTCCCTGATTTCCATCTGCTCAGGGCGTTTGACTATCACCCACATTCTGATGCCTTTGGCATGGATAAGTTGGTGCATATATGTTTGACAGACACCCCAAGTACGTAAAGCTGTCCACTCGTCTTCAAATCTTCAACAGGAGGAGGCCAGAACAAGAGTAGTGCTGTGTGCTTCACTGGAGCATCCGATGGCACCGGTCCAGGCTCAGGATGCTCTGTGTCTCCGTCACTGCTTAGCTCTGCTGTCAAGGCACAAACACCCCAGACAGCAGCGCAATGGGTGTCACTGTTCCATGGCTCTTTATGGACACCAGGCCCTGGGCCAGACACAGGCTGTAGAGGGCTCCCCATCCTCCTTTTGACCTCAAGACATCTTCAGTGCCGACTCCTCATCTCTGCTTCCCTGACGAATACACTGCATCTGCTATTTCTTCACTTCTTCCTCACCTGGGCATGTGAAGTCAGTTTCATAAAGACATTAAATGACTGCGAAGAAAGGATGTCTCAGTCACTGCTGGAATCCTGGCTGAGAAAATGTTGTATGATGTAAAATTATATTTTTAAACTGTCAAGGCAAGATATGAGAATGAGAATTCTCAAGGAGTAATCTGTGGTTTAGGTTTGAACCGATTAAATTACAAGAGGGAAGAGTAGGCATTAAAATATATCACAAAAGTTTCTTATTTAAAGGGTGTGAACACATATGTTCAAATATCCACCTCTGGTTATTTGGAGTTTCTTGGTTTCTGGGAGTTATCTTGATTTCTGCTCAGATGTTCAATAATTATACTTCAAATCACAGCCAGCCATTACCTTTCTTATGGCTGAAATGCTTTTAGAACTACTTTCTATGTGTGAACAGTGTCTGTATCTCTTTCCTTAGATGCGTTCAGTGATTAAGAGCAACGCACTGAGAGGCATTTAGAAGAAAGGGGCGGGGCACTGCTCTGAAAGCTGAGACCCTCAGTGCAGAGCTCTATTAGGGATGAATTACATCCTTGAGTCAAGGAAATATGTTTCAGACTTAAAAGCCTTGAGCTTAGCTTTGAGTTTGAAATGTTTATGTACATAAAAATAGTGATAATGCATTGCAAGTTCTAGAATTAACATGAATCATGCTTTCTTGCTGTTTAATTTGCTTTTACTTGGTTATGCTATTTCTCCTTTATAGTTTAAAATAAAATTATTGAAAATGTTAGAAGTGATGTCATTTAAAAAATGGTTTCTTTTTTGGATATGAAAATGAAAATCTCTGGGAATAAAGTAACATCCAGCATTGGCTAGAGTGTGAGTGAACATGCTAACACATGGATGTGAATCTTTCTGTAGAACAATCTGTAAGGGCAGAGCAAAAGCTTTAGAAAGAAATCATAGACTCCTTAACCCAGAACTCTGATTTCTAGGCACATATCTCAAGTAAACAACTGAAAAAATTTAGTTTCAATGCTACTACGACACACCTGTAGGCATGTGCTTAGGAGAATGGCTCATCCCCCTGCTCGTCTCTGAGCCCCATGCCTCACTGTCTGTGAAGTGCTTGAGGGCCAATAGCAATGGTGATGGAGCTGGTGGTGACAGCAGGAAGCACTTACTAAGAATTAATTAGGTGCTTGACATACTGGGTACTCTCTGCACATTAATTAACTCATTTGCTCTAACCCTCATAACCACTTTATGAAGCCAATGGCATTATTACTTCCCTGGTTTATGAGTAAGGACATGAGAAGGAGGGAGTTGTCTAAAGTTAATATCTGGCGATCTAGCTGGGCTCTGGCATCTCTGACACAGAGGAGCAGGGACAATGTGAAGGCTATGGGCAGAGAACATCCTCACTTTGATTTTTTTCTTGTGGCTGACAAGGTGGTGCACCCAGTCATGACTGACATACGAAGACTACCTGGACCTTCTTGCAAATTTCCCAACTGGAGAGAAGGTCAGGTAGCAGCTGTCCAGGCTCCTCTGACTCTATAAATTATGAATTGCTCTAAATAACAATCAAAATGCTTCCATGTCACACACTCAAAGGAAAAAGTCTTCACATTTCGTTCACATGGTTTCCTGATATTGGGACATTTGCAGACCTCCACTGTACCTGTGCTAGCAACAGGCCAAGCCTTCATCTCGGAGCTATTTGAAAGCTCTGAATTTCATCCCAAGTTCCCTGGACTCTGAGGCACAGTGGCCTCAGGCCTGTGTCCGTCGTTACAAATGCAGAGCCACATGTCTGAGGTGGCCCCAAAACAACTCAGGGACAGGAGTGGTACCGGAAACCAAACATTGTCTCACTATGAACAGGAGACCAGAAGGCTGGTCAACCTTAATTGCTCTGAAAGGTCAGAGCTAATCACTCACTGTTTAGTTGAAACACTGTTAGCTGAAGCAGCCTCTACCTGTTTGTTTCATGTTAATTTCTGTTATTGTAATTTCCTACCTCAAGGCTAGGGGTATGTCCCAAAGTCTTATTAAAAGGGAGAAAAAGGCCAGAGCAAGTGGTAGTCCTTTTCACTAGAGGAAGGCTCCTGCCTGGCCCCCCAATATCGCCAAATTAATATTTTTAAGCCTCTCTCTTAATTTGCGTGCAGCCTCCTCCAGAACCCGAACCCTGAAGGGGAATCCTGAACTACGTGGGACGTGGAAAGGGTCTCCCACATCTGGCGCCCAATGTGGGGTGTGGAAAGAGGTTCCCATATATGGCACCTGACCACGGGACGTCTGGAGGAGAAGGTATTATTCACCAAGAGCAAAGGAAGGAAAATTCACCAAGGAAAATGGTGAGGGAAAATTCACCGAGGAAAAGGTGAGGGGAATTCAATGTATGCAAAGCCCATGGATTAACTGCAGAGTTGAGATCTGTAAGTAGTGTGGGAATGTCTTTTGCAGCCAGAATAATGGGGAAGAATTAGGTTATAAATATAAAGTAAACTTTATTATAGACTTTTGGTTTTCATGCTTAAATAATGTGGTTTCTTGTTCAAATTAAAATCTTAGTTTGCATTTGGAATCTGAAATCTGTAATAAGTGATACTCCACTGCTGAAACCGCCTCTGGTGTGGAGAAATTCAAAGGTGACAGGAGAGGGCAAGGCTATCTGCTCTCCTGCAATGAGATTACTGAAGGTTTCATTTAAAAATTATAAGAGAAATCGCAGGGAAATGCTAATCTTGGCCAAATTAGGTGCTAGTTATTACTTTGGAAAGCGAAAAAGAAAAACAAAAATTAAGATCTGTCTTTATCTTTCAAGCACGAAAAGAAATTCAGACAGACCTGTTACTGATGCTTTCCCCTGAAGTAAGCAGGATGTGGGGGAAGGGAGAGACACATGGCAATCCAATATGAAAGTCTAATCTCCCAGTATACTAATCTAAAGTCTCCTTTCTCTCCATGAAAAAGTTTTAAGAATTTAGAGATGTGTCTGGAATTTCTGTACTCGTGAGGAGAGAAGTCTGGCTTAAAAGGAAATGCGCGCAATTGTCCACCTTTTTGGACATATTAGACAGGGTTTTAAGCTGGAATCTCTACGAAAAAGCTGCAGAAAAATAAAAACCCAGAACTGGTCTTTATTTTTTTTTAAGAAAAATGGCATAAAGGAACCAAAAGAAGATTTTGTGTTATTAATCAAGGTTTTCAGCTAAATGCAAATTAAATTGGGAGAAAATAAAATAAAATTTCTCTAATTAGGAATTCAAAATATGCTGTTTATTGGTCTAATTAAAAAAGAATTCTGTGATTTCCAACTGAAAAACTTTAATATAAAAAAGTTTAAAGATACAATTGATATCTTAAGATAATTATAAAAAGTATTGTAATCTTTAAATCATATATGAATATATATATTTGATGATTTTTTCCATGTTGAAATTTCAAGGCTTTAGCAGAGATGATTCTTGGAAAGCTCCATGGGCTCGGAATAATACAAAGAATTTGTTCTTTTGGGAACCTATTTCCACATCCCGAGTGGTTCAGGGTTCCCGGTTCAGGGTTCGGGTTCTGAAGGAGGCCGCATGCAAACGAAATGAGAGACCAGAAGGCATTAATTTGGCGATATTAGGGGGGCCGTGTGGGAGCCTTCCTTTAGTGGAAAGGACTGCCACTTGCTCTGGCCTTTTTCTCCCTTTTATTAAGACTTTGAGACACACTCCTAGCCTTTAGGCAGGAAATAACAAAACAGAAATTAACATGAAACAAACAGATAGAGGTTGCTTCAACCAATAATGTTTCAACTAAACAGTGAGTAATTAGCTCTAACCTTTCAGAGCAGTTAAGGTTGACCAGCCTTCTGGCCTCCTGTTTACATCCATTTAGTGAGAACAATATTTGGTTTCCGACATGTTCTCTCTTTTTAAAGGAAATCTTTTTAAATTTAACCGATCTAATATACTTGAAATTGCATGAAAACTTTAACAAATAAGAATTAATAACAATATTTTAAATGTTATGAAGGTTTTGGTCTCTCCAACATTAGAATTTAAAACGACAAAAGGCCCATAGCCGCCTGTATGGCGGTGCAACATTTGTGGCTTGTGAATCAGACATAAACATTAACTAAATTTGCTTTGCTTTTTAAATTAAGATACCTACTTTAATTAATAAATTAGCCTTTTAAATAAAAATCAATGTTTTCAGCGAAAAAAGCCAATGTCTTTGTAAGCAATTTGATTAAGTATTCTAATAAAGTAACTAAAACCTTGTCTATACAAAAAGAAATTGATAGCCAGTTTGAAATTGAATTGCCATGGCCTAGAACAAAGAATATCCTTACATGATATTATTCTACAATGTCATTATAATTTTTTGACAAATATCCCAAACAAACTTACAGTTCAATTCTTTGAATATTTGGTAGCAATTTTAAAAATAACATGAAAGGAATTAAGGCAGTGAGAAGGCACTTGAGCATTCTATATTGTTTTTTTCTTGCTCTTTTTGCCAAGAGGGACCCTCCCACAGTGTCGCTTGAGCTTTCTGTTCATGCTGAGGTTGAAGCCTTGTGATGACTGGTACCATGAATCTGTCTCTCACCCAGTGGTGTGAGCTGGGTCCTCCCTGGAGAAGAAACCTGGGTTCCCCGAGATATGTGAATCAGTGCTGGGACTCTGCCAGCAGGCGAGGGGATCCCAAGGCAGGTACTGGGCATGGAGGCCACAAGGGCATCGGCTACCAAGGAGACGGAAGTAAACCTCACATCAACCTGTTTGGCCCCGGAGGATGGCTGGTTAGCCAGAGATGGGTAAGATTCCTCAGGGAAGGAACAACCTAAGACAGGCACAGTCGCAGAGGGGCCATCAGGAGAAAAACTTGGGGATCAACATAGGTGAGGCACAGATCCTCACCGCCCCCCAACAATGCAGGGGCTTGAACCTTCACCCCTTCTGAGGGAGGTCTCCTGCCCCATGGCTGCTTCACTTCCCACACCCAGCTCTGATCAGGACCCAGGTGACAGACAGAGATTTGGTGCAGCTCAGATCGGGACCCAGCAACAGACAGAGACTTGGCCGAAAGCTACTCTATATTCTAAATCCAGCCTAACACCAGGAATGCTCAGGGCCTAATCAAGAATGCAAATAATCCTTTCCACTAATATTTACAGGATAAAACTAAGATTGTTTTTAGAATATTAAATTTGACAATAAAATAGTAGTTAAGTTTTCAAATTAATTTAATTGGCTAATTGAAATAATGAATATTCAAGAAAATAATTGTACTGGAAAAAAGTTGTTCCTAAAGTATTAACTAAAATTTCTATTGGTAGTTCATTGCATGGTAAAATTGCTTAACATGCAATAAACATAAAGCAGTCATATTTTTGTGCAAAAGAAAATATTAAATTTTAAAGTCATCAAGACTGCATTATAAAAATTTTCCAAAAGCCTCCTAATAATTAAATAAAAAAAGGGGGAATAGTACAGTAATATTATGTAAGGAAAAGTAATATTATGTAAGGAAAAGTAATATTATGTAAGGAAAAGTGTAATTATGTAAGGAAAAGTATCCTGTAAGCAAATTACATCTAGAAGTTTTTTGTTTTTTTTTACTTAACAGCAAGACACCCATGAAAAACATACATAGTATCAAAATAAGCCAAAGGAAAATCATTTGGGCAAAAAATAAAAAGGATCCCAAGTCAAATTTATAGAAAAAATTTCTTTACTAACTTTTGGTCAAGAATATGTTTGTATATTTTCAGAAAAACAGCTTCAAGACCATGTGAATTCCTACAACAGAGAATGCTCCAGCTATGAAGACAAGAGGAGAAACAGTCCAGAGATGGAAGATGCTGACACTTTGAAATCCTAGCAGTCAGAAACTATGCATCGATGCAGGTTGCCCAGGACCAAACCAGAGAGGGTTGGACCTGCATTGCCACCATTTGTCCACCATCCAGAACTGAAATATCATTGCTAACATGTACACTCAAAAAACTGTTGGACATTGAAACTGGGACTCAAAGGACTGTTGGCCCAGAAAGAAACTTACTACAGACTTACTCATTTACCTCTTAGCACAGCCATTGTTGCTTGTCTTATTTTTTGTTCTTATATGTTTATTTCTAGTCTGCAGATGCAAGATTTTTTAGAGGAAAGAAAACGGGGGAGATGTAGGAAACCAAACATTGTCTCACTATGAACAGGAGATCAGAAGGCTGGTCAACCTTAATTGCTCTGAAAGGTCAGAGCTAATCATTCACTGTTTAGTTGAAACATTGTTAGCTGAAGCAGCCTCTACCTGTTTGTTTCATATTAATTTCTATTATTGTAATTTCCTGCCTAAAGGCTAGGGTTGTGTCCCAAAGCTTAATAAAAGGGAGAAAAAGGCCAGAGCAAGTAGTAGTCCTTTCCATTAGAAGAAGGCTCCCGCCTGGCCCCCCAATATCGCCAAATTAATTATTTTCAAGTCTCTCTCTTCATTTGCATGTGGCCTCCACCAGAACCCGAACCCTGAATTGGGAACCCTGAACCATGCGGGATGTGGAAAGGGGCTCCCACAGAATAGGTCTGAGAACTCAGAAACAACAGGACCTGGCAGTGGAGATTTATTTTAAATGCACCAGCAGTGGGCCAGCTGCATGGGTCCTCTTGGGTGGACTGAGAGACAGCAGCTGCTGGTCAGGACCTGCCTCAGGCCTCAGCCCAGCACCCTTGTGTCCTCGGTGACCAGAGCCTCTACACTGGCTTTCTTCATTCCCTCCTCTCACATTGCATCCAGCTACTTAGGTTCTGTAAAACATGCCTCTGAGTCATCTTCATAGCAAAGCAGCAGCATGTGGCCAGGCAGCAATGGAATTTCCCCAGAGCAGATAGGATGTGGGGTGAGAAGAAGGTATGAGCTGTGCACATGGCTGTTAGCAATGTCCTAGGAAGATTCTTCTGGATAAAGGGAAGTGGAGCAGCTAGAAAGACCTCAGCCCAATATTTTAAATGTCCCAATAAGAGACAGCAAGACCTATGCAACCTATTAGGAAACAGATGACCCCATAGTACTCAGCCGATGAGGAGCCAGAGGAGGGACTGAATCAATTGAATCAATAGGCTGTGTTCCTATCCTGTGTGTGATCCTGTACAATGGGCGCCTGCTATCAAGAATATTATCAGTCTCATGTTCACCATGCTTCTGTTTCCGAGTCCACCATTTGACATTTGGTCAGGTGAGCCCTTCCTCATAGAGCACAGGCAGGTCCAAGTCTGCTCTTTTTGCTGCCTGCAGTGGCCTTAGCACAGGTACCAGGCATGGTCCAGGGAAGTGTGGCTTGTTGTGAGGGCAAGTAAGGAAAGGGGTCTTAGGACAGGCCCTAAACCAAGGACCCCAGTGGCATAACTTCAGAAAGAGTTCCCGGAGAAGCTCACTCAGCACAGAGCCAGGGTCAGTGGGAGACAGAGAGGGCCCTGCCTCCTGGATAAGCCCACCAGAATTTAATCCCTCACCGGGGCCCAGCTCAGCTTCTCCAGGACAATTTTAAAGCAATCTTCTTGGGATTTCCTCAGCTGCCCAATGACTCCCTGGCATCCCACAGGGGAGGTGAGCTTGCCTGAAATAATCCACTCTTCTTTAAATTTAGTGTTGTTTAATTTATTGGAGTGACATAGGTTACTAAATTATACAGGTTTCAGTGTCCATTTTGTAATACATTGTTTGTATGTTTTGTGTGCTCACGACCCACTCGAAAGGACCGCTCTCCACTCCCTCTCACCCTTTCCAGCCGAGAAGCCCTCCCACTCCCGAAGCCTCTCCAGCCTCTTTCAGCTCTGGACAAAACAGCCCAGGTCATAGCCACTTAGTAAAGCCATGAGCTCTCCAAACACTCGGCTGACTGTGCTCTTCAAGTGGCTGAACCTCTGTTTAGAGTTTCCTTGGCCCTTCCCTTTGGCATGGCCCCAGGAACACTGGGTGCAGTGCAGGCAGCTGGTCTGCCACCAAACCAGCTCTGGCCCCACTGAAAAGTTTCTGTTTTTAATTCACTCTTCTCATTTACAGACAAAGAGGACCCCACTGAGCTCTGGCGGGAACCCACCTGTCCCTGAGATCTGCCTGGGAAGAGAAGAAGGGGGGAAGGAGGGGAGAAGGAAAAAGGGGCACTCCCTCTGGGCTGGGTTTGTACAAAGATTGGCCATGGACTTCTCTCTCCCGCCTGCTCAGCCTTCACATTGTCTCTCTGGCAGGAGCATTCCGTGGTGGGGAAGTTCTGTCCATCCCTGACATCCACCCCCAAAATGATAGTCATCTCTGGACACCCTCAGAGTCTTCTCGGGGCAAATGGTTCCATTAGGAAGGCCAATCCAGCTATGCTATGGGGATGAAACTTCCTCTATGCTCGACTGGGTGTTTCACAGGCTTGGGCTGTGTCTTTGACTTTGCCCACACCTCTGTCAACAAGCTCTTTACTCAACCCTGTTTCCTTTCTTAATTTGATTTTAAAAATTAATTTACTTTATTGAATTTATTGGGGTGACACTAGTTAATAAAAGTATATAGGTTTCAGGTGTACAATCCTAAGTGCCTGTACCTTAGGCATGGCCCAGGCACAGCCCATGTGGGAATCTTGCTGTTCTGTGAGTGGCGCCTGCAGAGGCTGCTGCCACCTGACCTTCCTCAGGATCTTCTAGAGCACTGTCCTTGCACCCATTACACAGGAGCCTAACCCTCGCTGTGGGCTCCCCAACCCACTGACTCTTCCTAGCCCATCATGGGAGATTGGGTAGGGGACTCTGTGAGCAAATCTTATTTTAGAAAAGAACCTCATGACTAGTTAAGCTTTTACATGGCAACCTGAACTGAGTTAATGTACATTTTGGCTATATATCTATATATAAAAAGCCAGTGACCAGAACACTGTAACAACCAGAATGACTGGTCACTATGATGCCTACCACAGCCCAATCTAGGGGTGGGGCCAGCAAGCCAACCTCCCATGGCCCATCCCCCCAGCTGGCCTTGCCTCTGATTGGCCTCTCCCTCCCAGATCAAGGGTGGGGTGGCCAGCCAACCCACCCTGGTAGCCTTTCTTCAGACCACCCTCCCTATCACCCCCTCCCAACCCTATAGGGACAGACTGCTAGCCAACCTTCTGAAGCCTCTCCCCCTGCTTGACCCCATCCCAGATTGGCCCCCAACCCTGATCAGGGGCAGGGCCTGCTGGCCCACCACCCACAGCCCCTCCCCATGGCCAGCCCCATCCCCAATGAGCCTCCACCACCACGCTTGGCCCACAGCCCCTCCTCCTAGGCAGCTCTACCCCCAATCACTCCCCTTCCCCCTTACACACCAGTTGGGGCTGGGGCTGGCCAGTCAATCTCCGACAGCCCCTCCCCCAACCACTGACCCCTGATCTTCCCCCCGCACCTGCCCCCAATTGGTTTCCCCTAACCCCAATTGAGGGTGGGGCTTGTGGCCAATCACCCACAGTACCTTCCCCTAGCTGGTCCTGCCCTGATCAGGCCCCAATCAGGGCTGGCCAGTGGCCGACCTCCCACTGTCTCCTCCTCCTGAAGGGCTGGTCCCTGATCCACGTTAAATGGGGTTCTGCTGGCTGAACCCCACTGGTGCACGAATTCATGCACTGGGCCTCTAGTAAAAATATATTAAAATTGTTACCTTTTCATTTTACTTTTCTAATGTAGTTACTAGAAAATTTTAAATTCCATATGCAACTTGTAGAGGGAATACATTTTATTTAAATGTATGGCTCTGCTCTAGAGTCTGTGCACACACTTTTCTAGAGTGTGGGTTTGGAGAAACTTGTTTGTGCCAGCAATGTAGGTAACAAGGGTGCTCAGCAGTGAGTGTGAGTCCCACAAGCACTACCCTCAGGATGGAGAGTTGGTTCAGGGAGGCCAAGGATCAGGTGCTCTGAGAAGCATTCAAAAGGCCAGGAGGGTAGCCCCCAGACAGTCCCCTGGGGCAGCCGTGGTTACGAAAGCCTGGCTAAAGTAATGTCCTGCGGAACAGGGGCCCTAGACATGTCACATGAAAGAAGTGGACAATTTCATAAGCTGTGTTAACAGCGCCTACTCTCTCCCTGGCTAGTGCCTCAGTGGTTAGAACATTGGCCCACACACCAAAAGGTCTCAGGTTTGATTCCTGGCCAAGGGCACATAATTAGGTTATGAGTTTGATCCTGGGCCCCATTGGGGCATGCTTGGGAGGCAGCCCATCAGTGTGTCTCTCTCACATAGATCTCTCTCTCTCTCTCTCTCTCTCTCTCTCTCTCTCTCTCTCTCTCTCTCTCTCTTTCCCTCCCTCCCTTTCTCCCATCCACTCTCTCTGAAAAGCCATGGAAAAATATCCTCCAGTGAAGATTAGCAACAACAACAACAACAACAACACTGTGCCCACTGCATGCCTTTGGAGAGTCTGACAGTCATTGGCTTGTTATAAGTTCTGAGAGGACCCACTATGAGGCTCTTAGGCCACTTTCCAAATGGACCTTCCTGAAGCCTTGTTCTTCGGATAACAATTAAAGCATTCAGTTACCTTTTGTGGGAGATGCAAGACTAGATGATATATTAATATTCCACAGTTCTCTACTTCTAAACCAAAGGCTAATTGGTAAAAAAAAAAAGGAGGGTTGAGGGCATGCATATCAATAAAATGGAAAGGGAAGAGATGTGTGGAGTGAGCTGCCCCATTTCATGTGAACAAAACAATGGATTTAAAAGATCTGAAGCAAAAACAAGTCCCATATTTTTTAGCATCCTTGCCTTTCCCTCTTGCTTCTAACAAGCAGAGTCCTGGGAAGCTGAGGAGCTACTGATTCCTGTCCACATCACACAAGACTGCCACGTTCTTGCCATAGACTTCCTGTGGATATGATGCAGCATGTGGCAAGGAGTCAGGAGTGGCCTCAGCCAGCAACCAGCTGGGAACTGCCAGCAGCCTTTGGCCAACAGCCAGCAGGAAATGGCAGTGCTGAGCCCCACAGTCCAAGGTGCTGAGCCCTGCACCCCCTCAGCGCAGAACTGTATTCTTTCCCAATCCACTTTCAGAGGAGACCCTGATTGACACTTCAACAGAAGCTGGCTCTTTACAGTAGAAATAATCTTTCCATAATAGATGGCCTCATTCTGGGCAATAGAGTTCCACTCATAAAATGTTGGTTTATGCATGCTCTTAAAGGACACTGCTGCTTCATGAGTTACTTGCATATTTGAAGAAGGCTTTGTCTCATTCTAGCAATAGGAATGCTCCTCAGAAAGTAAGTGGGCTGATGGTGGAGGCATCATTAATGGAGGCAATTTCATTTAAAAACTTCAGTTTGATATTTGGTTTTGATCAATTACATATTAATAATAATTGTAATCATAATTCAATCTAGAAGACATTCTTTTTTTGTTAATCCTCACCTGAGGATATTTTTTCATTGATTTTTAGAAAGAATGGAAGGGATGGGTAAAGACAGAAACATCGACATGAGAGAAACACATTGATTGGTTGCCTCCTGCACAAGCCCCGACCATGCACAGGCTAGGGAGGAGCCTGTAATTAAGGTGGAACCTGCATCTGAGGTGTATACCCATGGCTGGAATTGAAGCTGGGACTCTTTGGTCTGCAGGCCGACAGTCTATCCACTGAGCCAAACCGGCCAGGGCCAGATGACATTCTTTAATACCTAGAACCGTATAGCACCAGAAAAATTTTGGGGAAATGTTAATTTCAATTTTTGATCAATAAAATTTGTGCAGCACAAAGTGTCACATGAGGGTAAAACACTGGAACCATAAATATGAAGTCAGAGGAATGAGGCTCCACACAAATCTCCCATCTGTGAAAACAGGACTTGCTCCTGTGTCTTAAGTAGAAATGGCCAGCATCAAACTGCGAAGATATTTAGATTTCATCAATAACATTGGAAAGGCTAAGGTGGCAGTGTCAACCTTTAACATATGCTGGAAACCACTCCCTGTTAGGTGTGCATCGACTGCAGGTGAGGAGTGCATAGCATTATGAATTTTTCTTCTGGAGTAAATAAGCACGTGTTCGAGGCTCACTAGTCCCGTGTTCCTTAAAATGTGCTGTTATAAGGAACATCTCTAAGTGGCATCAGCAAAAGTGGTTGGGGAAGAACCTCCAAAACCCACTTCTCCTTGAAAGCAGGGAGGCATGGGTGGGTCCGAATTCCCAGAGCTACGGGCAGTGCAATCCTGCCATGATTTGGGAACTTGCATTGAAGAAAAATGGCTGAATATCCTGGAGAACAACCAGCTGAGTGGCATTTTTCCATCTCAGCCTATCTTCGCTCTCTTCTGCATGGCAGCCTGTGTTCACAGTGAGCACAGCCAGTGGGAGCCTTAGTGGGAGTGGGAGGGGCTGGGCTGGCAGACCTCCTAAGCATTGCCCCTTGGTCCAGTCGTATGAGCTCCTCTATAGGACCCCACTCCCCGAGCTGCTCGTGTTGACCAGTGTGAAAGCCTTTTCCCCGGGCACTTATTGAAACCAATTACAGACAATTAACAAAATGCTTTTCATCCTCACCTCCTCACCAGAGGCTATTTTTCCCATTGGTCTTTAGAGAGTGGAAGAGAGTGAGGAGAGAGAGAGAGAGAAAGAGAAAGAGAGATCAATTGGTTGCCTCCCACACATGTCCCAACCAGGGATGGGGATTGAACCTGCATCCCAGGTACATGCCCTTGACAGGGAAGGGAACCTGATACTCTGCCCACTGAGCCACGCCAGCCAGGGCTCTTACAGACAATGTATTAACTTGGCAGCTGCCTGAGGCTGTGGTAACAGCTGGGCGTGCAGTGGGCTGATGACCAGAAGAATAAAAGAAGAAGCGGGGCCTTTATATGCCCCCTCATCCCTGGGATCCAGAAAGGCACACAGTGTCCAGGGCTTGGTGGGTGCTCAGAAAAGACAGGAAAAGACTCAATGCTCTCCCCTCTGGCTGATCTTGAGGCAAGCAGGAAGTGAGAAAGCAGGAAGCGAGGCTCAGACTGAGGGGGGCAGAGCTGGGGATGGTGGGTGCTGGGCCCCTCCAGCAAAGCTGGAGCCACACTGGGCCACTCTTGCCTGACCACTGGGACCTGTGGGCCTCAGTGACAGCAGATATTTTTTCATTGCATATGAACACAGCAGAACCTTGAGAGGCTGAAAATCTGACCCACAGGACTGTCATTTTATATTATTTAAAACTATAGGCCCGTACATGGATTCCTGCACATTGAAAGGAAATTAATTAGAAGAAATATTTTAACATCACTATTTTCCCTTTCTCTATACTAGAAGTGTCAACTAAATTCATGATTGATGATGACAGATGGAAACACACACATGTCATTGGTGCCATAGCTAGATAAACTTAATTAAACCTGCTTTTTGATTTAATCTTTTTCCTGCCCAGTGAAGCACCCCAGGTTCTCTTTCAGGTAATTGTCTACAACACAGAATAAATATCAACATGAAGCAGATTATTGTTGTAGATCACGCAGGGAGAACAAAGGGTAAAATATTTAACTACAGCAGTGTTTGACTATATTACGCTCAGTCAGAAAACCTGAAGTCATTTCCATTTTATTTCTTACTTTTTTTCAGTTGGGTCAAGTTTATAAGCTTTCTAAATGTCTGTTTTCCAGGTAATAAAAAGAAAGTAGGATTCTACCGAGTCTCCTATCTACCTACTCCAGGACTTCTGTGAGGATCAAATAAGATGAGACATAAGAAAACGCTTCACAACATTTGGTTAAAGTGTGAAATGTTTCCACCTGTATTGCTGGGATAAAGAAACTCCAAGGAGGCTTGTTGCTAGGGAGAAGCTGAGTGTTACTACATGACATCATTACCTGGAACCCACAGTGATTGTTTCTGGGCTGGGCTGGGCTGTGGTCTGCACAATGGGGTCTTGGCTGCGTTGGCTGTGATTTGGTGGGGTGTTGCTCCGGGATGGTGGTGGGGCCTCCGTCCCACTTGGGGAAGTTGAGTGTTTGTGCCAGGTCTGTAGTGCTGGCCAGTGTACATCATGGCAGCTTCTGTGTTGAGTGTTTGCCCCCTGGTGGTCATACAGACAGGTCAGATGGTTGGTTGGACACTTAGCATATTATATATATATATATATATATATATATATATATATATATATATATATCCATTTTTAAGAAAATGGATATATATATCCATTTTTAAGAAAAAATACTATAAGAAATGCAAAGAAACAAGGATGAATGTATGGACCACACACAGGGGAAGAAAGCAATCAAGTGAAACTCCACAAGCAGCCATATGCTGGACTTCCTAGTCCAACCCTTTTCATCAGGGATGCTAGCTAGCTGCAAAGGAAGAAAGGAAACCAGCCTGAAGGCTGGAGGAGAGTGTGAGAAGGTGTCTCTGTAAAGAGTGACCATGGAGGAGTCACAATGATGGATACTAGTCTGTTGTTGAACAGCCTCCATGGGAACTGGGAAGATCACACAAGAATGAAAACCACATATCATGAACATCCACATAAAACCCTCCCCACATGTCGCTGCTTCATCTCCAGCTCCACTTTCTACACCTAAATGTCCTCAGAGGGTTAAGCTGCCCATTGTGCCTGTCAGCTGCCTAGAGCCAGCTCGTAGGGACTGACCAGGCATCACCCTGGCATAGGGTCCTCTGCGGGGTGAGGGTTGGGAGAATGCAGCACCAGCTCCCCATGGACATGGGAAGGCCTGCACTGGGGACCCTTGGGTCTGAAGTTTTTGTCATAATTGGCTCAGCCTCACCTGTGCCTCCACCAGGGAAGAGGCATACAATGCAAACCTGCAGACACAGTAAGCCAAACAGCAGAGTGGGAAGTACCTGCAGAGAAGGAGCAGGTTAGACAGAAACAGTGTGACTAGATCTTAGGAGCTCAAAGTTAACTGTCAGTGTCAGTTAACTGACTCAGGAGAACAAACATTCACACTACTGTTCTTTCTCAAATGAAAAATGAATATTCAAAGTTCCCATCATCTGAGCCACGCACATTTGGAAGGTGGCTGGGGCAAGGGCCCTTCGGAAGGAGATCATTTCAGGAGATGGCCTCTCCTTCCACCCAGGACCTAACCTACCTGTGCACTTCAGACTCAAAGAGCAGAGCAGTCAGCCCAGGGCTTTCCTGGAGAGAGACTGAGGCAAGCCCGGAGGCCCACTAACCTGAGCATGAGAAGTTAAACCAGAAGCCATGGGACTTCCTGTTACTAAGGGACAGTGGATATCACTCCTCCACCCCTCTGATCAGCTACCCACTTTCTGCCTATCATCTGGCCCTGATCAGGTGCCCTCTAGAGGCCATCATGTAGCCACACCCCTAATCACATGTCCACTTCCAGCACCAGGTGGCTCCACCCCCCAATCAAGTGCCCATTTCTGACCTAATAAGTGGCCAGGCACCCTTTTTCTCCTGCCCACTTAGGTGTGACCACCTGCCACCCAAACCTTGAGTCCCTGGATGGTTTCTGTTTCCCAGGTGCCATTTCCCTGGTGGGCAGTCTGTCCCTACTCTGACAACTGTCAACAGTTCCTTTGCCAAAATCCTCCCAAGAACTCCTTCCTGCTTGCTCTCTCTTTCGTGTGGGACTCTTGACAGCTGGGGTTAACAAGAAGAGAGGAGAGCAGTGGCTTGTTCAGGGTCCATGAAAGCAGTCCAGAGGGTCCTGTGAACTCCAGAGAAAGCTGGGGGTGGGAAGGGTGGTGAGGCCAGGGTGCTGACTAGGAAGCAGAAAACTCTCAAGGCAAGTGGGACAGTAGAAGCACCAGCTGTGGTTCATCATACAGGCCAGGCTACAACAGCACAGAAAGGGAGAGTGACTTTCTCATGAGCACACAGCAGTGCAAGGGCTGAGATAGAATTGGAACCCTTCGTTGCCACAGCCTGTAAATCCTTCACTTGTGACCTCTGGGTCAGCACCCTCACCCTGTGGCCATTTGCTCTGATGGGCACCACCCTTCCTCACAAGCCCCTCCTTTCCCTTCTCAATAGGGCTGCCTCTTGGCGGTTCCCCACCCTGCTTTTGTTTTTGCTGATCTATGTGCTGACTTCAAGCTTTCCCGGGTCACGCCTAAGCCATGCCAGATAAGGTGTGGACATTCCTTGGCGAATGGGATCACTCTTCTTGCTCTGCCTAGAGCCCTCTCTTCTCTCTTCCCCACCCAACAGCAGTGGGAGGGGAGGGATTCGGAATCCGGCCTGACCTTGGTGTCAAGCCTGTGGTTTCTCTGACAGCGGACACTCTCCACTTGCCTCTCGAAGCTGATTCTGGCAAGGACACCTCCCCGCGGCGGGGAGGGGGCGTCCCGCCGTAGTGCCACATTCTCCTCCCCTTTGGGCGTGCAGACTGTTTCTCACCGGAGCACAGAGCAACATTGCCCTGGTTGCCTTGCTCCTCACGCAGAGGTGCCTCCCTTGCCCTTCCGCTGCTGCAGGTTTCTCTGCCTGCAACCTGGACTCCGGGACCCGTGAGCTCCTGGGAGTCTGCGCTGCCCTAGGTGAGCAGCAGGTGTTCCTTCCCCGGGAGGCGGCTCCTTTCTGCCGCTTCAGTGGAACCCAGGTGGCTGCTGGCCACGCCCACCACTAACCCCCTCCTCCATGCAGCCTCTCCCCCACCCCCCCCCTCCCCAATTCCCAGGGCTTCCTTCCCGGCCTTAGTCTCCCAGCCCCTATATTTCCGCAGTTTCGGGTCACTGACGTCGTTCCTTTGTGATGTGTTTTTCTTTCCTTTTTTTTTTTTTTTTTTTTTTGCCAATTTCGAATATTTCAGCCTGACAGGTACTTGCCGGTGGGACTGTGCTGGTGCCACATGATGGTCTCTCACAAAGGGCGTGGCTTCGGTTTCCTGGAGAAGCCGAGGTCTGGAGCAGAGCTTTCTAGGGAAGGGTGTAGAGAAACGGGCCAGGGCTATCAGAGGGAGGCGCCGAGGGGAGAGGGAGAGCTGGGAGGAATGTGTTCTAGCAAAGCTATAGGTATTCTTCCAGGGGGGCCAGGGCCGGTGAAGGGGAGGAGCGGAGCTCTTTGACCACAGGAAGTTTGCAGCTCCTTTGGAGTCAGAACCACCGCGTCGTAGGTTACAGGGTCCCTCCTGCGACCTGCGGCCGGTGCTGGGCGACCACCAAGAAGAGCCCTTGACTTCCAGGCGATTTGGTTTCCCGGTCCGCGAGGAAGCGCGCCTCGCTTTCGGTTCTCGGGGACGACCTGAGCATTAGAAAGTCATTTCTTAGAAAAATGAAACGCGGGAGACGGCGCCGATATCGCCTCAGAGTCAGGCTCTCCGCTCCCCGGGGTCCCTGGAAGGTCGGAGCAGCGGTCTCTTCTCCTAGGTCACTGACTCGCTCGGCGTCCCCACGTCTCTGGGCTGCAGTGAGGTCGCACTGGAGAGACTGAGGGAAGTCGGTCCTCCATGCTTTCTCCTTGAAGTACATTTTAAGAATAAATAAAAGCACTCATTTGTGTAACAAGCACAGGGCAGTCTATTTTCCTTCCAAAGCCTCAAAGTCGCTGGCAGCGGCTGCAGTTCCTGTGCTGTGAATGTGCGGATGCTCGTCCCTAACTCTTTTAGATAATAACTACTAAACACCTCAAACAGGGGTATGTCGTCCAAGTGCGCCAGCACTGGGCATGGGAGATGGTACGTAGTTCCACCACAACAGGACTAACAAATCCTCTGATGCTCTGCGGGGCAGCTGGGCTGAAGAGAGTTGAACTGGGTTTCTAATGCCAATGAGGTGACAAAGTACCCTCCTCTCCAGCAGGCTCCTGGAGGGCAAGTATGGGGTGCTCATCTATGGGAAGGAACCTGCTCCCTTCAGCACCAAGAAAAGCTGGGAGGAGACTTGAAATTCCCTGGGAGGATGCCGGTCTGCCAGCCGCAGTGAGAGGAGTTAAATAAGACCGAATCTCAGCACAACACCCGTATGTCCAAGTTTCAAATAAATATTGCTATTGTGCCAAGAAACAGAAAGCCCTCAATCTAAATAAAAAAATAAAAAAGGCAACAAAGAAATACCAGCAATATCAGGATTATCTGACAAAGATTTTAAGGCTTCTATTATGAAAGGGCTTAAGCAATTATAAACATGTTTGAAGTATTAAAAAGTATAAAGCATTCAAATTTCTGTGAAAAACACCAGAATATATAAAGACCAATAGAAATTTTAGAACTACATATAATACAATTTTAAAATTATATAACCCCGTCTGGGGTGTTGGAACTAAGACAGATTGAAACTAAGACAACATGTGATGTAAACATTACTCAAAGGAAAGCAGACATAAATGTATTACTGTCAGATAAAGCTGACCAGAGAAAATTATTGTACAATGAAAGAGATATTGCATAATAATGAATCCGTTTTTTAATAAAACAACATAGCAATCTGAAATGTGCATTCGCCAATAAACAGAACTATATTCCTGAGGCTAAATCTGAAAGAACTGAGAGAAATAAACACATTTACATTACATTTGGAGACTTCAACCTCACTGTTAGTTCACACAACTATACAAAAACCAACACACACACAACTCAGAAGTACCCCCAGCCAAACTCACCCGACCCACATCTCCAGAGCACTGTACCGGCACAGTGCATCTTCCGCACAGCTCCCAGGCTTCAGGGCGAGGAGACAAGGGACCTTAGCGCAGCTCCTAGGCCGCGGGGCCTCTTCTCCAACCAGGAGACAAGGGTCCGCAGCACGAGCACAGCGGGCGGCTGGTCACTGGGTTTTCTTTATCTTTCAAGGGAAGTATCCTGACAAGTCTTCCACAGCCTCGTTTTAAATAACATAATTATTTTTTATTGATTGCAGAGAGGAAAGGAGAGGGAGAGAAAAACAATACTGAGAGAGAATCATTGACCGGCTGCCTCCTGCATGCCCCCACTAGGCATTGCCTCCCCAACCTAGGCCTGTGCCCTTGACTGGAATCAAACTCAGGACCCTTCAAGTCCCCAGGCCGCTGCTCTATCCACTGAGCCACACCAGCGAGGGCCTTCAGGGTCTCTTCACCAGCTCCTTACCCACAAATCCTATCACTTTCTGAAGGTCAGTGTTCCGGGTTCTGTGTGGGTGGGAGGAGCTTCCGGTCATCTTTAGGGATCTGGGTGAGAGAGCCATGACAGCAAGGACATAGCATCTGGGAGAAGCTCTTTCAACTCGCTCCTCTTCTGCGGTGAGTGTTTCATTTAGTTCAACATATTATCCCTTGGCGCCCTCTGACCTTGGATTCCTCATAGGCACCCATGTGACCCCAGTGAGCTAGGTGCGGGTGGCACCTCTGCTGCTTCCCTTGCGCTCGCCACTGTGCCTGGAGCAGGTGGCAGCACTGGCGGGGTTGGTCCACTCAGGGGGCTCAGGTTCACTTCGCACAGTCTGCATTCCCACCAGCAGTGGAGGGTTCCTTTTTCTCCGACTCCTCTCCAGCACTTACAATTTGATTTGTTGATGATAGCCATTCTGACAGGTGGTACCTCATTGTTGTTTGATTTGCATCTCCCTGATGATTAGTGACTTTGAGCATGTTTTCATATGTCTCTTGACTTTCTGAATGTCCTCTTTTGAAAAGTGTCTAATTAGGTCCTTTACCTATTTTTTGATTGGGTTGTTTATCTTCCTTTTGTTAAGTTGTATGAGTTACCTGTAAATGTTGAAGATTAAACCGTTATTGGAGATAACATTGGCAAATATGTTCTCCTGTGCAGTGGGCTTTCTTGTTGTTTTATTGAAGGTTTCTTTTGCTGTGCAGAAGCTTTTTATTTTGATGTAGTCCCATTTGTTTATTTTCTCTTAGTCTCTCTTGCCCTAGGATCTACAATTGTAAAAATATTGTTATGACATATGTGTGCAATTTTGCTGCCTACGGAGTCTTGTAGGACTTTCATGGTTTCCCATCTTACATTCAAGTCCTTCAGCCATTTTGAGTTTGTTTTTGTGTATGGTGTAAGTTATTGACCTAGTTTCATTTTTTGTATGTATCTGACCAAATTTCCCAGCACCACTTATTAAAGAAGTTGTTTTGATTCCATTGTATGCTCTTGCTTCCTTTGTCAAATATTGAGTTTAATGGCTTGGGTCAATTTCTGGGTTCTCTATTCTGTTCCATTGGTCTATATGTCTGTTTGTGTGCCAGAACCAGGCAGTTTTGAGAACTATAGTTTGGTAATATAGTTTGATGTCTGGTATTGTGATCCCTCCAACTTTGTTCTTCTTTCTCAGGATTGCTGTGGTTTTGGGGGGTATTTATTTTTTTTAATTCCAGATGAATTTTTGGAGAGTTTATTCTAGATCTTTGAAATATGCCATTGGTATTTTAATAGGTATTGCATTGAATCTATGAACATTTTAATGATGTTGATTCTACCAATCCATGAACATGGTATGTTCTCCCATTTATGTATTTCTCTATCTCTTTTTTCAATATCCTGTAGTTTTCCAAGTACAGGTCTTTTAAATCCTTGGTTAAATTTATTTCTATATATCTTAATTTTTTTTAGTGAAATGGTAAATGGAATTGTTTTTTCATTTCTCTTTCTGTGAGTTCATTATTGGTGTATAAAAATGCCATAGATTTTTGGGTGTTAATTTTGTATTCTGCTCTGCTGCCAAATTCATTTATTAGGTTTAGTAGTTTTTTAAAAAATATATATTTTATTGATTTTTTTTACAGAGAGGAAAGGAGAGGGATAGAGTTAGAAACATCGATGAGAGAGAAACATCAGCTGCCTCTTGCATGCCCCCCTGGGGATGTGCCCACAACCAAGGTACATGCCCCTGACCGGAATAGAACCCAGGACCTTTCAGTCTGCAGGCCGATGCCCTATCCACTGAGCCAAACTGTTTTTGGCAAGTCTAGTAGTTTTTTGACGGAGTCTTTGGGGTTTTCTATGTATAGTATCCTGTCATCTGCATATTAGGATAGTTTTACTTCTTTTCCAATTTGGATGCCTTTTATTTCTTCTTGTCTGATCACTATGGCTAGTACTTCTAGTACTATGTCAAACAGGAGTGGTGAGAGTGGGCATCTCTGTCTTGTCCCTGTTCTTAGGGGAAGTGGGCTTATTTTTTGCCCAGTGAGTATGATTTTGGCTGTAGGTTTGTCATATAGGGCTTTTATTATGTTGAGATATGATCTTTAAATATATTTCATTCCATTCCCTTCTGGCTTGATGTATTTCCACTTTGCTGAGAGTTTTTATCAAAAAGGGTGTTGGATTTTGTCAAATGCTTTTTTGCATTAATTGATATGATTATGGGATTTTTGCCTCTCAGTTTATTTATGTGATGTATCACATTTATTGATTTGAAGATATTGTACCATCATTGCATCCCTGATATAAATCCCACTTGGGCATGGTGTATGATTTTTCTATTGTATTGCTGAATCCAATTTGCTAGAATTTTGTTGAGGATTTTAGCATCTATGTTCACCAAGAAAATTGGCTTGTAAGTTCTCTTTTTTTGTGGTGTCTTTATCTGGTTTTGGGATTAGGGTAATGCTGACTTCATAGAAAAAGCTTGAAAGTGCCTTCCTCTTGAATATTTTGAAATAGTCTGAAGAGTATAGGTCAGTGGTCGGCAAACTCATTAGTCAACAGAGCCAATTATCAATAGTACAATGATTGAAATTTCTTTTGAGAGCCAAATTTTTAAACTTAAAGTATATAGGTAGATACATTGTTATTAACTTAATTAGGGTACTCTTAAGCTGATCTTTGCTAAAAACCCAGGGGGCCAAAGAGCTGCATGTGGCTTGCAAGCTGCAGTTTGTCAACCACTGGTATAGGTTTTAGTTCTTCTTTGAATGCTTAGAAGAACTCCCCTTAATTCTTACAGACCAGGGTTTTTGTTTGCTGAAAGATTTTTTGATCGCTGTTTTAATTCCTTCAGTAGTCATCAGACTATTCAGGTGTTTTTTTTTTTTTTAATATATTTTATTGATTTTTCACAGAGAGGAAGGGAGAGGGTTAGAAAGTTAGAAACATCGATGAGAGAGAGACATCGATCAGCCGCCTCCTGCACACCCCATACTGGAGATGTGCCCGCAAGCAAGGTACATGCCCCCGACTGGAATCGAACCTGGGACCTTTCAGTCCGCAGGCCGATGCTCTGTCCACTGAGCCAAACCGGTCTCCTCCTATTCAGGTTTTTTCATTCTTGGTTGAGTTTTGGGAGCTTTTATTTTTCTAAGAATATGTCCATTTCATCTAGGTTGTCCATTTTATTTGGAATAGAGTTGTTCATAGTATTTTTTCATAATCACTTGTATTTCTGTGGGATCGGTTGTTATTTCACCTCTTTCATTTCTAAGTTTATTTATTTAGGTCCTCTCTCTTTGCTTCTTGGTGAGCTTGACTAGAGGTTTATAAATCTTGTTTATCCTTTCAAAGAACCTGCTCTTGGTTTTGTTGATCTTTTGTATTTTTTTGCTCTCTATTTCATTTATCTCCACTCTGATCTTTATTATTTACTTTCTTCTGCTTACACTGGGCTCTTCTTGTTGCTCTCTTTCTAACTCTTTGAGTTGTAGGGGTAGGTAATGTATCACCAGTGTTTCTTATTTTTTGCAGTAGGCATGTAGAGCTATGAACTTCCCTCTCAAGATTACTTTCACTGTGTCCCATAGATTTTGGATTGTTGTGTTTTCATTGTTGTTTGTTGCCATGATGCCTTTTATTTCTTCTTTGATGTCTCTGGTAATCTAGTCATTGTTTAATAGCATGCTATTTTAGCCTCCAGGTGTTTTATTTTTTATTGTTTTTTTGTTGTTGATTTCCAGTTTTATGCTATTGTGATCTGAGAAGATACTGGATATGATTTCTATTTTTTTGAATTTGAAAAGACTTTGCCTGTGGTCCAATATATAGTCTATCTTTGAAAATGACCCATGTGCACTTGAGAAGAATGTATATTTTGTGGCTTTAGGGTGAAATGTTCTGAAGATATCAATTAATTCCATGTGATCTAGTGAGTCATTTAGGATTGATGTTTCTTTGCTGATTTTTTTTGTTTAAAGGATTTGTCCAATGGTGATAATGAGGTATTAAAGTCCCCTATTTTGATTGTATTTCTGTCAATCTCTCCCTTGATATCCTCCAGAAGTTGTTTTTTTTTGGGGGGGTAAGGGTGGGGGGTTTCTCCTGTATTGGGTACGTATATGTTCACCAGAGTTATTTCTTCTTGTTGGATTGCTCCCTTTAGTATTATGAAGTGGCCTTCCTTATCTCTTATGTTCTTCACTTTGAGATCTAATTTTTCAGATATAAGTATTGCTACCCCAGGTTTTTTTAAATTTCCATTCACCTGAAAAACCCCTTTCCATCCCTTCATCATCAGTCTGTGTGAGTCCTATTTTCTGAGGTGGGTTTCCTATAGATAGCATCCACTCAGCTACCCTATGTTTTTTGATTGGGGCATTTAATCAATTTACATTTAAAGTTTTTATTGATCGATACTTGTTTGTCGCCATTTTTTATTTTACTTTACACTTATGTTCCTTCTTCACTTCCTCTTTCTTTCTTTCTTTCTTTCTTTCTTTCTTTCTTTCTTTTTTACAGCAAACACTTTAGCATTTCTTGCATTGCTGGTTTGGTGATAATAACCTTCCTTAGTTTTTTGTTTGTTTGTTTGTTTGTTTGTTTGTGATGTTCCTGATTTAATCCTCAATTTTTATTGATAGCTTTGTTGGATATAGTATTCTAGGATTCATACCTTTTCTTTGCATGACTTTGTATATTTCATTCCATTTTCTTCTGGATTAATGTGTTTCTGTTGATAAATCAGTTGCTTGTCTGATAGGAGATCATTTGTAGGTAACTTTCTATCTCTCTCTGGCACTTTTAAGATTGTTGGTATTTGCCAATTTAATTTTAATGTGCCTTGGTGTTGGTTCTTTGGGGTTCATTTTCTTTATTACTCTGTGAACTTCTTGGATTTGTGTGGGTTTTTTCTTCCTTATGTTAGGGAAGTTTTCTGTCATTATTTCTTCAAACAGGTTTTCTATATCTTGCTGAGTTTCCTCTCCTTTTGGCACCCTATTATGCAGATGTTGTTTTGTTTCATGTTGTCTCATATTTCCCTTAGGCTCACTCTTGTTTTTTAATTTTTTTCTAGAAGCTGCTCTTCTTGAGTATTTTTCCCTACCTCATCTTCTAGCTCACTGATACAGTCCTCTGCTTCTTCTAGACTACTGTTGATGCTTTCTATTGAGTTCTTTATAACAGCAATGCCATTTTTCATTTCTTCTTGGTTATTCCTCATTTCCTCCTGCTTTTCACACATATTATAGCATTTGTCTTCCATTCTTTTCAGCAACCTTCTGACCATTTCTCTGAATTCTTTATCTGACATATTGCTTGCCTCTATTTCGTTTACTTCCTTTTCTGGTGAAGCCTCCTTTTCTTTTATACGCAGCTGTTTCTTTGTCTCCCCATGACCTTTTTTCTCTGTGTGTCTGGTTATGTACCTCTGTCTCTCCTACATTGATTTAAAGGCACAAAATACAACACAACAAGGCACAATGCACAGGCAATGAACACAAATGTATTCACAATACTATTAACCCCAAATAAAGGTGACCACCAGAGAAAAGAGAATTAGGAGATAAGAAAAAAAGAAGAAGAAAGGAGTAAAAAAATCATATTGAGAAAAGGGAAAAAAGTAAAAGAGAAAATAAAGAAAGTACAAAAGGAAGGAGGGGACTATTTATATGGGGAGAACACTTCAACAGAACAACCACTCATCCCAAAAGATGCAAACAACAAACACCTAGAGATGAATGCAAACTACAAACAATAACTAATAACAAGCAAGGAGAGAAAAACAGAAGCAAACAAATAAAACAAAAGCAAAAAACAAACAAACAAAAAAAGAGAAACAATGTCACAAACAAGCACAAAATACTAATCTAATCAACAATCAAACAAACAACACAATAGGACAGAGAGAAAGCAAGGCAAAACAAAACAAAATAAAACCTAGATCAAAAATAACCAAAATAAAACAAGAAAACTATAACAAAATACACACACACACACACACACACACACACACACACACACACACAAACAACAAAGGGAAGAGAGAAAAAATTTGGATAGTGAAGAAAGAGAAGAGAGGTGTATTTGGCTTAGAGCAGGGGATCAGAAATTAGATATATAAGTAGGAAGGTTTTTTAATGAGATAAAAAGAAGGAATAGGGAAAAATTTAAAGCATGAGTGGGATAAGAGAAACAGGACAACAAAATGGAAAAAGTGAGGAAGAGAGTGTTGGCATAAAGGTAAAGCTGAGATAGAGTAAAATGATGCTAAAGGAAAAACGGAAATATAATGTAAAACACTAATCCTAAAATAAAAGAGAAAGTAAAATGACACTTTTTAAAAAAAATGGTAAACCTGTAGTGGTAGTAATACTGATTAAAAATAAAAGTATAAGAATTAAAAAGGTAAAATCAAGTGAGAAAAACAATTTAATTTCTTAAGTAAAAGATCTGTAGATCATGCTAGCCCTATTGGATGTGGATTTTGTGGGGTGTAGACTTGCCCCAAACCTCTGAATTCTATTCATGCCTTTTTCTCTCCTGCCGGAATCACAGACTTCACCTTTCCCTAGGCCAAATCTGACCTTTCCATGAGGATGTGCAAAACTCAATGGAGTCCGAGTATTCACTCTGCTTGAGACCCTATGTTCCTGGGTTTGCAGCTGGTCCCTGGGTGTTGTGGTTGTAGGGTCTCGGGATGTATAGGCTTCTGATAATAGCCACTCTCCCCTTCAAGATGGTGTAGTCTCTGCGGCAGAGCTGGTTGCTCCAGGAGAGATTTCAGCAACAGTGTAGGCTGCCAACTCAGGGGAACCTAGTCTAACAATCCCCAACAGTCCATTGGAGTACAGCTGTCCCTCACCCATAAATATACACTCCCTGTTCATCCACACACTCTCCTTTCTTTCTCTCACTCTATTTTTCAGTCTGCCTTCCCATCAGTAGACATCTTCTATCTCCTCTGCTGAAGGGGCATTTTGTCTGTACTTTTTTGTGTTTCTGAGTTACAAGCTTCTTCGGGACCAAGTCTGTGTCAAAAACACACAGAAAGAAACCCCAGGCATACGCTTTCAAGCACATTTTGCAGGCATAGGCAAGCATGAGGACACACTGCCTATACCCACACTCCCAAGTAAGTATAAGAGAAACCCAGTCCCTTTCACAACATCAGCAACCTATAAATGATTTGCTGGTGAAAGCAAATCAGCTGGTGTGCTGTCTGGACTCAGCAATGAGGCATTTCCAGGATTGGTTAGTAGGGACAGAACCGGATGACTTTAATCCGGGTTTTCCCAAGGGAGGATTTGGTTTTGATTTGAGAGCTCCTGTCTGTCTGGAATGCCTCTTTGGTTACCGTTGCTCTTTGCTTTCTTATATTTGTGGGACTTGGTTTGATGACTGCTGTTCTGTGTCCGCAGGGAGTCCTCTGCCAGTGCTGTTTTGGCTTGGTGGCATTTGGGCCCTGTAAAGGTCACTCATGGCAGCGATTGGTGTGAGGTGAGGCTAAGGTGGGTGTCTCAGGCCCTCCTCCCAGCAGGTTTGATTTATGATCATTTGTTTCTTTGAACCTAGTTTATGTGTTTTGAACTTTGTTTCTATTTTAAATTGGGTGACTCAGTATCAATCACGCCAGCATGTCCCTTAGGTCCTAGCTGCCTGTTCTGCTTACAGCTATAAGCCAGTGTTGAACTGGAATTGTTTTGCTAAAGGTCTAGTAGATCTCTTATGTGCAAACTTTCATGTTGTCAGATCATAAGTTTTCTACTCAGAAAGGATCTAAAAGGATGGTTCAAAAAGATGGAAAAGATCTCCCTCCCTCCCAGAAAGTAAAATTCAGAAATGAGAAAAAAGATGAGAAAGCAAGTCTTCGAAATACTACTCTACATCCCCCTTTTGGAGGTTACTGGGGCTGCTGCAGGCCTAGGAACAATGCTGTGATTAATGCTATCATCAACCCCACACAGGCTGAGGCCACTGCCCTTGCCCTCAATGTGAAGAAAAGAGGTAGCATTCTAGGAAACCGCAGTGGAGACCCTGGCCCATGCTCAGCTCATTGGAACATTGTCCTGAGCACCAGAAACCTTGCAGTTTTGATTCCCTGCCAGGGTACATACCTACATTGCTGATTCAATCCTGCAGGAGGTAATCAATTGCTGTTTCTCTCACATTGATATCTCTCTTTTTCTCACCCTTCCTCTCTGTAAACTCAATTAACATATTTAGGGTGAGTATAAAAAATAACAACAAAACACTGAATTGACTGAAGTCGTCCAAGTCTCATATTTCCCCTTGTTTTCCCCACCTTCAACGTTGACAAAAACAGTAGGAAATTAAACTGCTCGGTTTTGAGCACACTAAAGCCATATGTTCATCACCAAGATTCCAAATTGGTGATCTAATTTAATTGATGTCTTTTATGTCTTTTATTTTTTAACTAGATAGAGGCCCAGTGCATGAAATTCATGCACAGGTGTGTGTGTGTGTTTCCCTCAGCCCAGCCTGCACCCTTTCCAATCTCGGACCCCTTAAGGGATATCCAATTCCCCAGTAGGATTGGACCTAAAACTGGCAATCAGACATCCCTCTCACAATCCAGGATTGCTGGCTCCCAACTGCTTGCTTGCCTGCCAGCCTGATCACCCCTAATCACTCCCCTGCCAGCCTGATTGATGCCTAACTGCTCCCCTGCCAGCCTGTTTGCCCCTAAATACCCTCCCCTGCAAGCCTGCTCCTCCCCACAACTGCTCTCCCTGGTCTCCTGCAACTGCTCTCCCTTGCAGGCCCAATTGCCCCAACTTCCCTCCTCTGCTGGCCTGGTCACTCCTAACTGCCCTCACCTGCTGGCCTGATTGCCCACAACTGCCCTCCCTTGCAGACCTGGTCCCTCCCAACTACACTCCCCTGCTGGTCATTTTGTGGCGGCCATCTTGTGTCCACATGGGGGTAGTCATCTTTGATCACACGGGGAAGCCATCTTGTGTTGGAGTGACAGTCAATTTGCATATTATTCTTTTATTAGATAGGGTCTTTATTGTTGAGAGTATTACAAATCTATTCCCCCCTTTCCCTCATGCCCCACCCTGTGCCAGGCCTTCACCACCCTGTGGTCTCTGTTCAGGGACAATTCATATGCATATAAATTCTTTGGTAAATCTCTCCCCACCACCCCTCTGGGCTCCACCCCTCTTCCCTCTGAGATTCCTCAGTCTGTTCCATGTTTTCATGCCTCTGGTTCTATTTTGTTCACCCTTAACTTTATTAATTAGATTCCACATATAAGTGAGATCATGTGGTATTTGTCTTTTTATGACTGGCTTATTTCACTTAGCATAATCATCTCAGGACCCTCCATGCTGTCTCAAAGGGTAAGATAATGTTCTTTTTTATACCTGCATAGTATTCCATAGTGTAAATGTACTTCAGGTTTTTTTTTTTTTTTTTTTTATCCACTCATCTACTGATGGGCACATGGGCTTTTTCCAGATCTTAACTATTATAAATTGTGCTGCTGTCACCATAGGGGTGCATATATTCTTTCTGATTGGTGCTTTAGGTTTCTTAGGGTATATTCCTAGAAATGGAGTCACTGGGCAAATGGCAGTTCCATATTTAATTTTTAGAGGAAACTGCACCAGTCTGCATTCCTACCAGCAGTGCATGAGGGTCCTTTTTCTCCACATCTTTGCCAGCACTTATCATTTGTTGATGGTAGTAATTCTGACAGGTGTGAGGTGACAACTCATTGTCGTTTTAATTTGTATCTCTCAGATGAGTAATGACATTGAGAATGTTTTCATATGTCTCTTGGCCATCTGTATGTCCTCTTTTGGTAAATATCTATTCAGGTTCTCTGCTCATGTGCTTTTTTTAAATATATTTTTATTGATTTCAGAGAAGAAGGGAGAGGAGAGAGATAGAAACATCAACGATGAGAGAGAATCATTGATCATCTGCCTCCTGTACGCCCCACATTGGGGAACTAGCCCTGACCATGTGTCCTTGACCAGAATCTAATCCAGGACCCTTCAGTCCACAGGGTGACACTCTATCCACTGAGCCAAACCAGCCAGGGTTCCTGTTCCCCGCTCCCCCCAACCTAGGTTTTATTATTATTATTATTATTATTATTATTATTATTATTATTATTTAAAGTATTACAAATACTATTACATATATCTCCTTTTTTTCCCCCATTGACCTTCTCCCGGCCTCCCTTACCCCTCAGTACATGTCCTCACCTACCGCCCCCACCCCAGTGTCTTGTATCTATTGGTTAGGCCCACATACATACAAGTCATTCAGTTGATCTCCTACAGCCCCATCCCCACAACCTCCCCTACCTTCCCGCTGTAGTTTGACAGTCTGTTCAATGTTCTTTTGCCTCTATATTTATCCCACTCCACCCTCCCGATTCTTTTCTTTAAAAAATCTTGCCTCTGCAGACTAGAAATAAACCTATAAGGAAAACAAAACGTTTAAGTCCCAATTTCAATGTCTATCAGTTCTGAGTCTCAGTTTCAATGTCCAACAGTTTCTTATGTGTGCATGTCAGCAATGGTATCGGGATGGTGCACAAATGGTAGCAATGCAGGTCCAACCCTCTTTGGTTTGGTCCTAGGCATCCTATAGCGACGCACAGCTGCTGACTGCCAGCATGGCAAGGCATTATCAGCGTCTTCCATCTCTGGATTGTTTCTCCTCTTGTCTTTGTAGTTGGAGCAGACCTGTCAAATCCTCCCTGTTGCCGGAGTTCACGTGGTCTTGGAGTTGTTTTCTGAAAGTATATAAACATATTCTCGACCAAAAGTTAATAAAGGAGTCTTTTCTATAAAATTGACTTGGGGTCCTTTTTATTTTTGCCCAACCAATTTTTCTTTGGCTTATTTTGACACCATGTGTGTTTTTCATGGGTGTCTTGCTGTTAACATTACAAATGAAAATAATTTTCTAAAGTAAAAATTTTCTAGATGTAATCTACTTACATGATGTTATTTTACTATTCCCCCCTTTTTTTACTTCATAGATATTTATTGTTCAGATTATTACAGTTGTTCCTCTTTCCCCCAAAAAAATTCCCCTTCCCCTGGCTCTCATCCCTCCCTCTGTCCTTACCTCTCCCCCATTGTCCTCATCCATAGGTGTATGATTTTTGTCCAGTCTCTCCCTGCGCCACCCTCACCCCTTTCCCCCTAAGAATTGTCAGTCCACTCCCTTTCTCTGCCCCTGATGCTATTATATTCACCAATTTATTCTGTTCATCAGATTTTTAATTCACTTGATATTTAGATTCACTTGATAGATATGTATTTGTTGTTCATAATTTTTATCTTTATCTTTTTCTTCTTCTTCCTCTTCTTAAAAGTACCTTTCTGCATTTCATATAATACTGGTTTGGTGTTGATGAACTCCTTTAGTTTTTTCTTGTCTGTGAAGCTCTTTATCTGACCTTCAATTCTGAATGATAGCTTTGCTGGGTAGAGTAATCATATGGGTGCTCTCTTGTAGGTAATTAACTGTTTTGCTGTTTTTAATAATCTCTCTTTGTCTTTTGCTCTTGGTATTTTAATTAGTTGTGTTGAAGAGTTAAAAATTCTCAAAGTTAAGAATAGAGTGAAAATTTCCAGAGTGCTGTAACCCAGGTACAGGTTGTTAGTGTGTGTGGTGAAGACAGCCTGTAGCCAAATTGCGGAAGGAGACAAGGCCCAGATGTCAAGAGATTAACCCAGAGATAACCAATAACCGCCAGCCGCATCCTGTTATCATAATACTATAAAAATACCCTGTAACTTGGTTTGGGGTTCTCAGCCTCTGCTCTGCCTCCAGAGTATGTTGTGAGCCCCAGCATGCTGGTGAATAAACCCTTTGCTGTTTGCATGAGAACGTCTCTTGGAGCCTTCCTTTAAGCGGCGAGCGTTTCGACCCTAACAGTGTCTTGGTGTGGTCTTCTTTGGATTCCTTTGGTTTGGGATTCTGTGCACTTCCTGGACTTGTGAGTCTATTTCTTTCACCAGCTGGGGGAAATTTTCAGTCATTATTTCTTCAAATAGGTTTTCAGTATCTTGCTTTCTCTCTCCTTCTGTCACCCTCATAATTCTGATGTTGGTATGCTTGAAGTTGTCCCAGAGGCTCCTTACACTGTCTTCACATTTTTGGATTCTTTTTTCTTTTTGCTGTTAAAGTGGAGTGTTTTCTGCTTCTTTGTATTTCAAATCTTTGACTTGATTCTTGCATTCCTCTAGCCTGCTGTTAGGTCTCTGTATAATATTTTTTATTTCAGTCAGTGTATGTTTAATTTTTAGTTGATCCTTTTTTTATCTCTTCTTGGGTTTCGCTAAATTTATCCATCTTTTCTAGGAAATTCTTGAAAAACCTTGTAACTGTGGTTTTGAACTCTATATCCAGTCATTTGTTTTCCTCCATTTCTTTAATTTGTGATCTGTTCCTTTGTCTCCGCATTTTCGCTGCTTCCCTGAGTTGATAGAGTAGCTTTGTATGTTAGGTGTCCTATATTGCCCAGTAGCCCTACCTCCCCAGTTACTTGAGGTGGACTCTCTTGGTGTACCCCTTTATGGACTGGGTGTACAGTCTTGTTGTAGTTAAGTCTTGATTATTGTTGGTATCACTGGGGGAAATTGACCTCCAGGCCAATTGGCTGTGAGGATCAGCTGTGTCTATGCTGGGAGAACTTCTGTGCTGGAGTCAGCCTTATGATACAAGACTTACAAAATTGCAACAGCCTCTGTGTTCAGCTTGGATGGGATGGAGTCTTAGGGCTGAGCAGACAGCCTTGGCTTCTCATCAGTCCTGTCCTATAAGGGCCCTGGGTCTCAGTATCTCTCGGTAATCAGTGCAGCCCTCTCTGTGCACTTGTGCTCATGGACCTCCAGACCTCTGCCTTTCCAGCTACCCTGAGTTTCAGTGAACTCTGGGAACCCGTATGAGTCTTGGTCTCCAGGGTCTTGCCCGAACCTGGGGTTCAGTGCAGTCAGAAGTAGATTTCAGTGCAGTTGGGAAGTTCTGTCTCCCTTCTGCTAGAGAAAGCCAGTGGCACAATCAGCAGTCAGTCTTCTGTGTGTGCACACTCACCTCGTACGCCCCCAGACCTCTATTTTTCGCAGCTCTCCTAAGTTTCTGTGTACTCCTCCCTTTTCACAACAGTCCGGACTCCCCCCATATGATTCTTGTCCTGAAGGGGGGTTCATTGCAGTCGAATATGGGGTTCAGTGCAGTTGGAATTTTCATCTCCCTCCCACAAGAAGAAGCCACCCAGGCACTTCACCGCCTGTCCTCTCCAAGTGCATCTCTGTACCTCAGCTTTTTGCAGCTCCTCTGAGTCTTTGTGAGTCTCTCTCTTTCCTTCTATTTGTAGAATTTCCACTCAGCTAGCTTTCCTGTGGTTCTGTATGATGTCCGTTCTATCTTTTAGCTGTAGTTTTTAAATTGTTGTGCAAGGTAGCAGTTTAGGTGTTCATCCATGGTGCCATCTAAGTTGCCCCTCCTTTTTTAATTAATGGAGGCTGTTGTAAATTTTTTAATGCAATCTTGATAATTCTACATTTTAATTTTTTTGCACAAATATACTACTGCTTCAGGTTCATTGCATATTAGGTAATTTTACCATGAGATGAACCACCAATAGAAATTTTATTTAATACTTTAGAAACAGCTTTTTTGTCCAGTACATTTAAATTTTCTTGAATATTCACTTATTTTAATTAGCCAATTTAAATTAATTGAAAACTTGGTTACTCTTTTACTGTAATTTAATTTATAATAATAATTTAATACTCTACCAACAATCTTAGTTTACCCTGTAAATATTAGTGGAAAGGATTATTTGCATTCTTGAGTAGGCCCTGAGCATTCCTTGTGGTAGGCTGAATTTAGATATAGGGCAGCTGCTGTCGGCCAAGTCTCCTGTCTGTTACCTGCGTCCTGATCTGGGCTGGGCGTGGGAAGGGAAGCAGCCATTGGGTCAGGAGACCTCTCTCAGAAGCAGTGAGGGTCCAGGCAGGGCTCCTGTTTTAAATGGATTGTTTTCCTTTTGTTGACTTGTATGAGTACTTTAGTTTTTGGAAATTAACCCCTTACAAATATGTCATTGGCAATTATGTTCTCCTGCATGGGCTCCCTTTTCATTTCGATGCTGGTTTATTGTGCTGTGCAGAAGTTTTGAGTTTGATACAGTCCCACTTGTTTATTTTTTCCTTAGTTTCTCTAACCCTAGGTAATGTATTAGCAAACATTCTGCTATAGGAGATGTCTGAGACTTAATTGCCTACATTTTCTTCTAGTATTTTTATATTTCATGACTTACATCTCTTATCCATTTTTGAGTTTATTCTTGTGTGTGGTGTGAGTTGGTGGTATGGTTTCATTCTTTTCCATGTACTGCACAATGTTCCCATCTCCGTTTGTTGGAGAGATGGTCTTTATACAGTGCTCTATGCCAGGAGGCAAGGCCAGCACACCACCAGGCTCTGCTAAGTTGAAGGCAAGGCCAGGCTTCCTGGAAACCTGGGCCATTTGGAGCCTTGGGGCCACAGGGCTGAAAGACGGCGCCTCACGTTTTCGCTCAGGGCCAGCAAGGCTCTCAACGCCTCTTGCTTCAACTTCTTCCAGTGCTGACCAGCCCAGCCCAGACCAGATTACGACATGAAGCCATCAGTGATGGCTGCCTTAGCATGCTATTACCTGCCTGCTGGCCGCCAGGCTCAGGTGAGCCCAGGTTGAAACCAGCCCAACCCTCAGCCCAGTACCTGGGCCTCAGAGGCTCCCCCAGGGCAGCCCACCAAGCAGACCCTTCAAGCAGGTCCCAGTGTGCAGGCTCCTAACCTATAGTCATTCCCTCTTACTTTATCGATCTCTCTCTCCAAATACCTCAGCCTCTCTGATTCTCTCAGCATTTACTGCAGCTGCAGTCATTCCAATGGGGAACAGAGCGCAGGCCCTGCTCACTGAGCTTCTGGTGGGGAACTGAGCACAGGCCCTGGTTTAGGAGCTCCTTGTGAAGAACTGAGCACAAGTCCTGCTCGCTGAGCTCCTGTTGGGGAGCCTGAGTGCAGGTCCTGCTCTAGGAGCTACTGGTGGCGAACCTGAGCACAAGCCCTGCTCTCAGAGCTCCTGGTGGGAAATGAGCGCAGGCCCTGGTCTAGGAGCTCCTAGTGGGGAACCTGAGTACAGGCCCTGCTCTTTGAACTCCTGGTAAGGAACTGAACGTAGGCCCTGCTCACTGAGCTCCTGTTGGGGAACCTGAGGTCAGGCCCTGCTCTTGGAGCTCCTGATGGGAATACTGAGCACAGGCCCTGCTCTAGGAGCTCCTGGTTGAGAACATGAATGCAGGCCCTGCTTACTAAGCTCCTAGTGTTGAACCTGAGGGCAGGCCCTGCTCTAGGAGCTCCTGGTGGGGAACCTGAGTGCAGGGCCTGCACTAGGAGCTCCTGTTAGAGAACCTGAGCACAAGCCTTGATCTAGGAGCTTCTGTTAGGGAACTGAGCGCAGGCCCTTCTCTAGAAGCACCTTGTGGGGAACTGAGCACAGGCCCTGTTCTAGGAGATCCTGGTAGGGAACCTGACTGCAGGCCCTGCTTTAGAAGATCCTGGTGGGGAACCTGAGCACAGTCCCTGATTGCTGGGCTCTGGGTGAGAAACCTGAGTGCAGGCCCTGCACTAGGAGCTCCTGGTTGAGAACATGAATGCAGGCCCTGCTTACTAAGCTCCTAGTGTTGAACCTGAGGGCAGGCCCTGCTCTAGGAACTCCTGGTTGAGAACGTGAGCACAAGCCCTGCTCTAGGAGCTCCTATAGGGGAACTGAGGACAGGCCCTGCTCACTTAGCTCCTGGTGGAGAACTGAGTACAGGCCCTTCTCTAGGACCTCCAGGTAGGGAACCTGAGCGCAAGCCCTGCTCTAGAAGCTTCTGGTGGGGAACTGAGCACAGGCCCTACTCATTGAGCTGCTGATGGGGAACTGAGCACAGACCCTGCTCTAGGAGCTTCTGTTGTGGAACCTGAGTGCAGGCCCTGCTCTAGGAGCTCCTGGTGCGGAACCTGGGCATAGGCTCTGCTCTAGGAATTCCTGGTGGGGAACCTGAGGGCAGGCCATGCTCTAGGAGCTCCTGCTGGGTAATTGAGCGCAGGTCCTGCTTGCTGAACTCCTGGTAGGGCCATCCATGGAATTTCCCTGAGTTGCCAGGTGCAAGTGAGAAGTCAGGCTGAGAGATGGCCTTTCTCATTGCTGGCATTCCTCTCCTGCCTGAGACAAACCCTGAGGCAAAATTTGCTAAAACATCCACCGGTGGGCTCAGTGGATAGCGCCTAGGCCTGCAGACTGGATTCTGTGTCCGGGCACAAGCCTGGATTGCTGGTGATCCCAGTGGCGGCTTATGCAGGAGGCAGTGGATCCTTGATTCTCTCTCATCTCTATTTCTTTCTCCCTCTCTCTGCCCCTTCTTCTATGAAATCAATAATACAAAAAATAATATATTTTTAAATGCCAAAACAAACCCGAAAAGAAAAAGAGGGAAAAAAATTCCTTGGGGCTGCTGGATCCTGGAGGCTTTGCAATAGCAAACCACGCATAGGGTTTACTGAAGGCAGGCAGAATCCTTACTGTGTGAACCAGGGACAAACCAGGACCTGGCCCTGCTCTACAGACAAGGGTCCCTCTGGGGGCACCCTGCAGCGTGCCCCTCCCACCCTCCCCTGGCAAGCAGCGTCCCTTGGGAGTCCTGCTGCTGCTTTCTGGGGGGGAACCTGGCTTCAGATCTTGTGGGGAGAAAGCCACAGCCACAAAGGGTACCCAGGCTTCTCGGGGGCAGCCATGGGGCATCTCCATGCCCCAAAGTGTGGCCAGGAAGCCCGGTACTGCGGAAGCCCCTAGGGCCCTGATGACTCCGCCTTCCCCCCAGCCCCCCTCTCCCCCCTCGTTTCACCCCTCTCTTCTCCCTGAAGGCTGCTCTGAGCAAGTCCTGAAACCAGTGCCACCCCTGCTGGGGTGATGGCTCAGAGGAGACCTCCCTCACTTGGTAAGTTTGCGACCAAGTCGGGTTCTCCCAGCCAAGCTGGGGAGTGCCTGTCCTCCAAGAAGGAACTTCCTTGACTCGGAGAGTGAAAACCTCTGCTCATCTTGGAACAGCCATCCCTGTGTAGGGTCCCCCAGACCTATGCAGGGCAAGGCGCTCAATGCTAGGGATCCCGGCCCCAGGAGCGCCCACCTCACTGGCTCAGTGAGCACCGGC